>WEDG01009052.1:0-24164 GCA_017591395.1 Schistocephalus solidus | reverse complement strand
ACGACTACAGGTGCGTTACTCGCCCATGTGTGTGTGCAAACCTCGAAGTCTTTGGCCGCTACATGGGGTCTTTCTACTAATTAGACTTATTTCAACTGATCTCTAATAAAGGTGGAAATTGAATTGAAGCAAGAAGAGTTCAGCGGAAAGAAATTTTCAATGCGGTCCTACAGTCGTCATATTTGTATTTGATAATATAGTGTTGAGCATTTGTAATCTAGCTTTATGAAACAAATATAACTATTTGTTTCATAAAGCTAGATCAAAACCTAGGCATCAGGCTTTTTGCGCATTCGAATAACGTGGAGCATACTTGATGTTAAAAACGGAAACATAATATACTACTAACATGCAGAGATAAAAAAATTAGTTTTGCCAATTAGTGTTAAAGAAAAATCTTTAAAAATCATAAAATTACGTATAAAAATAAAGATGCTATCGAAAATATTTGAAAAGGAAAAATTACGTAATTTTTTAATTAGTTTTAATAGTAGAAGAAAACTGCTTTTAGATAATGGATGTATAAATCATTAAAATGAGAGCCTTATGTATAGCCAGAGAATAGGCATTTATAAGTCTTTCAGGTCACTAACCACCAGCTATAGCTCGTTCATAACCAGAAGCTGTACCAAAAAACCAGGTGATTAGTCTTGCATTGCAGGTAATCGTAGGAGGTTCAGAAATGAACGTGAAATAACTACTCGTGGGAGCTTCTGGCCAGTATCCAATTCTAGTGAAATGGCTTTGGCCGTCACGCAAACTGCGTTTGGATTTTTAGCTTAACTTCTAGGTGCAGATAGACGCCAGCTCATCGGGAGGACTCAGGCGTGAAAATGGATCCGCAGTGGAGAAGGTCGTAAAAAAGTCATTTATGATATATTTTGAGGTCCATTCAAAAATTAGTTAATTATTTATGTGGAAATCCATAATCTTTTGTCAAAAGCACAATATGGCCTTAGTAGGGGAGGTCGTTTATAAGAGATTTTCTTTATACAATGAAAAGCCGGGCAAAGCACTTGATGAAAACGACCCTTTGCATGTGGCTAAGATTGAAGGCCTTCACTTGTGTTCCGCACCAGCGTCTCCTTTACCCGTTGAGAATGTTGCGTATTGGAAGCAAACTTCTTACGCGGATCAAGCATTTTCTCGTTGGTCGTTCCAAAGTGGGCTGTGTAGACGGAGAGCGATCAGTCTACAGTCATCGAGAATGGAGTCCCACAAGTTTCTCTGCTCGGATCGATTCTAGTTCTCTTGTTCATTTATGATTGTGTTCAGGAATTGGACTGTGACTTTGCTATTTTTGCGGATGATATAAAAATTTGGAATGTCCTCCACAATGCTACCGACAGAGACAATTTCAAGACAATCCTCATCGATTAGATAAGTGGTCCTGCAGAGGGCTATTGTCCTTCAACTCAAACAAATGTCCCCTGCTACGTCTGGGAAATCGATATCAGGTCACTGATACGTGACCCTTATATCTGAACGGCATACACTCCAAGAAGGAGAAACACAAAAAGATCTTGGCTCTTGGATTAGGCAACTGAAGCCCTCTACGCAATGTTTCAAGGCGGCTAAATCCACCAATACAATGATGTATGCTATCAAGCGGGCATTTAAAGTTTTCGATGAAGACTGATTTTCTTAAGTCTTTAGTACGTTCGTAAGGCCACATCTTAAATATGCGATCCAGGCCTTTCGACCTTGGAACAAACTGGATTACAACTTGCTCGAGCTGGTGTAGTGGCGAGCCACAAAATTACTAAGAGTTCAAGGTGAACAGCCATATGAGATTCGCCTTAATAACCTTAATCGCTATCCTCTGAGTTATAGGCAGTTGCGCAGAGACTTCATACACACCTTCCAAGTCTAGCGTGGCTTGGATTGCGCCATCCTATGTGATGACTTTTTCTAACTTGCCACTACAACGAATCTCTGAGGGCATCCATTCAAACCACGTGTACTCCAAAGGAAGATTGGATGTGAGGAATTATTTTTTTCTCCAGCCGTGTAGAGGAACTATAGAATAATATACGTGAGGCAATTGTTATGTCCCAGTCTGTGTAAGAATTCAAACATCGGCTTAACATACATATGTGGCAGCACCACGAACACTATGTGACTAATAAATCTGAAAAACACCCGTGTACTACTTAACTCTGCCTAAATTACTTTAACTATGAATTCCTAAAGTGGCTTCTTATTCTTGCAATTTTTATGTAACAAATTAGGAGTTCAAATGCGTAAGCCAATTTTCATCAAATACACTGAACTGAACTGGCTTTTTGTTAATATGACTTTAACAGAAAATTCACGAACATGGAATATTCTTTAGGTTCCATGTCTACCCATCTCCTTGATTATGCTGCTGAAGCGAATATTGTTGTCCTGCAAAGCGCATTCTTTAAAGTGCGTATTAATTTCGTCTTCAGTGCACATGTGATGGTAATATTTTAAGATTTCATTTGCATGTCCCGAACAAGTGGTTCACAACCAGTATTTATATATTTATCATGAATTTGCTTTATTAGCTGTAAACAAGAGCTGAAACATATTACAAAGGACATATTGACTTCTCCTTTTGTTCAGCCTGCAGTCAGGCCTGATGACCGTGTCGCCGAAGACCTCGCTTCGTTTAAGGGCTTCTTAAACCAGTTTCTCCCACGAACCGTAGAATTAAAAGTTCTTCAAGCCTTCTGAATCGGCAAAAAGGGTGAAGACAGCGTGGGAAGGCCGCGACCGCGTTCTCACAATTCTGCTAAAGAGCAAACACCAAATCAAGTGACCCTATCCAAAAAAAAACACATCCGTCACTCGCATAAACAGGCTTTTTTTCAATCGAACTATTCCCCTGCTGAAAGGCCGAAATGCTGGGAACTTGTCTTGGAACTATAATCAAGACTGAAAGCTGGCAAGCACAATCTGGCTATCTTAAAAGGGAAGGTAGTTTAAGAGAATGTGACTTTTACATTGAATCAACCAATTGTATTGAGGACAATGGGAACTACCTCACTAACGCCGAAACCCTCAGGCAACCAATTGCCCAAAGAGATGACAGAACTTGGTTCGTACCGCCTAGCGTTCTCACTTTGGAAACCAAAGTTACCAAAACTCATCAAGAAACGGAAAAGGCATATGAGGCTGACACCAGAGGAGACGCAGTAATGTCCATAAAATTGGCAAACGCAACAGGAAGTTTGGCTGGTGCAAACATGAAGTGTTTGTCCACAAATGCCCAAAGCCTTTTATCAAAACTTGATGAGTTAAATTTGCCTTGTCAAAGTATTTTCGGATGTAATAGCAGTAACAGAAACCTGGCTGTCAGGAAGTGTTCGAGATAGCGAAATAGCATCGCCTGGATACCAAATATATTGGAGAGACAGAGAATACCGACAGGGTGGTGAAATAATTGTGTATATGAAATAAGTGCTCATAGTGTCCGACAAGATGAGCAAGTTCGCGTGCAGGACGGAAGCCATATGGTTGACAATCAAGGCTCTGGGCTCTCCATGTCTGGATGTCCTCACTGTCTATCGACGGATTGGCAGACACCACCTATTCGAGCAATCAGAAAAATTGTCCAGTTGACCTAATGTCATGAATATGGGCGACTTCAACTCTCCAGGAATTAACTGGATCACTGTTGAATCATCATGTCCAAAATCAACGTTTCGTTATTTTTTTCTGCAAAAGACCTTGAAAACACTCCTTAGACAATATGTCCTCTTTCCCACCAGAACCCTTGAAGGACAAAGGGCTAATTTTCTCAATCTGGTTTTTAAGAAAACCTCAGGTAGCATTACCGAAACTATTTCAATGCATCCACTCAGTCGAAGTGATCATGTGGTGCTTATGTGGGACTATTCCTTATTTTTCGTAGTGCCTGCTATAGATGAAAAACGGCGTTATGTTTGGCGAAGAAATTTTCATCAATGTGAGTAGATTTAACAAACCTCAACAGGACCTCAATGTTTTCGGGCACTGTGAACGAAGATTTGGAGTTCTTCTGGAATGCTCTTCTGCAACTCATGGACAACCACTACCCACTAACGAGTATCTATCAGAGCAAGCGTCCATGGTGGCTAGACAGCAACTTAAACCGGAAATAAACAGGAAGCCCAAATTGTGGAGTAAATACTGCGAGTTTAATCAAGTGGCATATTTCAACAAGTATAGAACACAGAAAAAAATAGAAACCTTATCCTTAAAATGCGACGAGAATTTGAGAAGACTTTGCTGTAAAAGGCAACGCAGAATCCAAAGTTAGTCAACAGTTACTTCCACAGATGTACAAGGAATAAGCATAAAAATCCTGATGATAAAGACTTCCGTGGGCGTCAAAATTGCTGAAAAAAGGGACAAAGCCGAGTACTTTTCACAGTTCTACTGCTCAGTCTACACAAAAATGCAATGGTTCTTCGTCCCTTCAGCGGATAACCTGCCAACTGCAAGCATAAGTCACATACTTTGCTTAAGAATTTCAAATCCGACTGGAATTAAAGTAACTAAAAGAGTGAAAATCTCAAGGACTGGATGAGCTTCCACCCAAACTTCTTAAAGAGAGAGAGAAATACGCTTTATTTTGACGTATCATTCAAAATTTTCAGCAAAAATAGAAATGGCTCCATTCACTAAGATAATAGGATAAGTAAACATAATATGCAAGAATCAAAGAGTCAAAAATGGACATCTAGCGGGGAGATAGTTCTAGTCTGAGCTTTTTTATTTCGGTCTCTTCACACGTAAGGTAGCGTGCTAGAAATGGCAAATCGGAGCGCTGGTATGCCGTTGTATGGCAGGCTATATGGCGAAAGCCTCGGCGCATTGGACGGGAAGACTTCACAGCAATCAGCTCAGAGTAGAGGGGATGGGTTTCATCATCAAGGATTCGCCGAGCGAATTGTTTGACTGTCGTAAAGTGCCGTTTTGCTATCAAATCCACTAAAACAGTATAGGAAACACCAGCAGCAGAAAAGAGCATTCGGAGAATACGTTTCAAAATCAAAAAATCCTTTTTAAGCAAGGCTGGAAAAATCACGGGAGAGCAATAAAGGATGAGGGGAAGAACACATGCCTCTATGAATCGCCAGATAAGGGCCTGAGGTGTGTGATAGGAACGTAAACGGTGAATATAATATAGAAGTTTACGAATTTTTGTAAAAAGAGCATCGATATGTTGGGAGAATTAAAGATTCGATGTCAGAGTAACGCCAAGGTACGAAAAGAGGATAACTCGCTGGGAAGGACGGCTGAGAATTGAGAACTAGGGGATGGTCGCAGGTGAAAAACATACTGTACAGACTTCTCATGGTTCAGTTGAAGGCCATTATCTGAAGACCAGGATGCAACATGGTCAAGGCCATCCTTCAGACACTGGAGATGTGTCTGATTTTTAAGAGGATGACCAACAACCATGTCGTCGGCATATTTGATGTACAGACAGTCATTTGGTGACCTCAAATCTTCAGTGTGAATGGAGAAATTTCAGCACCTCTTTCAGTATTCTTACAAAAGTCATCTGACTCCGGAACACTTCCTATTAAATGGAAGCTGACATATATAACTCCCTTGTACAAATGCGGTAGCCAGGCGTCAGTGACAAATTACAGGCCCATCAGCTTGACATTCATCCTTGGAAAGTTTATGGAAATGGTAATCAAGTTCGAATTGATGGAATTCCTAGAGACTCATACTTTGTTAGCAAACGGTCAACACCGGTTTCGAAAAGAAAAATTCTGCACGAAAATTCGCTGCAAGCTCTACAAAGCTGCACCCAAGCACTTGAAGATAGACACGTGGTTCACATCACCTTCATTGACTTTCAAAAGGCCTTCGACACTTTTCCGCACCAGAGACTGCTGTACAAGCTAGAACAAATCGGAATCAAAGGTAACCTCCTCAAGTATCGAAAACTTCCTTGTGGGTCTGCGCCAGGTTGTGTGCAAGTCAATTCAAGTGAGGTCAAGTTCTGATGCAGTCATAAGTGGGGTTCCTCAGGGTTCTGTACTAGGGCCAATACTGTTCCTAATATACTTGGACGATTGTGGCTCGGATCTGGAGTGTGAAGCAGCAATTTTTGCCTCCGCCATGAAAATCTGGAATGTAATCCAGAGCCCTGCCGACGAAGATAAACTACAGATCAACTTAACTCGGTTGGAGGAGTAGGCAAATCATTGGCTTTTGTGGTTCAACGTTGATAAGTGTATAATACTTCGCCAAACAAGCCATGGAAACCCAAAAGGAGCTTGTTTTTCTAATGACCACCACCTTAAAACCATCCTTTAATTGCTCCAAAGTGGCTAAGAGCACAATGACTGTGTTCCATGCTATCAGAAGAGTCTTTTTGAATTTAAAGGATGATCTCTTCGCTATGATTTTTGGATCATGCGTTAGGCCGCATTTTTGAATATTCTGTACAAGCCTGGAGACCCTGGACAGCTGCAGAGCATAACTGCCTCGAAAGAGTACAGAGGAGAACCAGCAAGATGGTTAGGAGTCAAAGCTCCTTGCCATATCCAACCCACCTATTGAATCTTAATCTGTGACCATTGAGTTATAGCCAAATGCGTGGGGATCCCCTGAAGACATTCCGCATTGTGAAGGGATTGGATTGTTGCCAGGAATTCTCGAACTTCTTTGAATTTGCTGCCACGACCCATCTCCGAGTTGACCTATTGAAACTGCGTATCAAGCAGGCGAAACTGGAGTGGTCAAACCCTGAAATGGCCTCCCTGTAGATTTTGTGATGTCACCATCGCTAGAAAACTTAAAAAGGAACCTTGACAGTTTTATGTTCCAAAATGAGCCACAGCGATGAGGGATTTAACTTAACTCTCGAGACTTACGCACCGCTTGTCATATTTAATTATCACTTTTGAACTTTTGCAACCAACATTGTTTCTTTGTAAAATGCACTTAATTTGAAGTTTCAAATAGGGTTCTTAAAAGCCCGTGCTTTTTCCTTCAATAAATTGAATTGAGTGGAATTGAATTCATTTTTTAGCAGCAAATTGTCCTAGAAATTTTGTTATCTAAAATTTCTTATTAATTTCCAAATTTTTCGCCAGTGACTTCCCAATTACTCCTTAACCTAGACAACAGTTAGCCAATTTTAGTCTTTGATTTTGGATTCTACCTCTATGACTAACGTCTGGCTCTTAGGAGTATTCATTGAGGAACACGTCTTTCTCCGCCTTTGTCTCACTTGTTCACTACTTCAGTCGTTAGTCCCACATTATTGAAAATTTCTTAAAGAAGCAGATAGAAACCCATAAAATAATCTATCAGAATGCTCAGAAGTCATTTATTTTGCAAACTTCGTTAAAATATCCTGGCAACCTAATCAATCTGAGCCTTCGTTACCTTTGCACTGATATTACATTCAATGTGTATATTTTGGGTGCGTTTGTTCTTTACATACTTTTTAGCCCCTATCTTCATTGGTTTGTCAGGTCTCTCAACGGGCCATCCATACACGGAAATACGGTCAGGGGATGAGTTGGAATACTCAACCAATCTGTGCTCCTGGAAATGCGATGCAGAACTCCGGTTTTGGTCCCAACTACATGCCAGCTTTTGATCAAATGGGAGGAGCACCTGTTGTTAATGCTGACAATCTATCAGTTAAGCACCGTTCACAAGTGACGGGAAGAGAACTTCAACAATTGTTAAGTGTAGCTCACCAAAGCCTCGATGAAGCCCAAGAGCGGTAACCGTGCCAAATTGTTGTTGTTGTGTTTTTGCATACTTGTACATATCATCAATGATATTTAACAATTGATTAAGCCCCTATCGCATAACCGCAGTCACTCTTGCAACTCTGCCCAGGTGATCTAGTATCACTGCTCTCTGATAAACGGAGGTGACAGTTTTCGCTCAAGTAAACCTCTTCCACCCGTCTGACCATGCGTGCACTCGATTTATGTACGCCTGGAGTTTTCTACAAAGCCGAGCGTTGCCTGGGAGAAAAAATGCCCCTTGTTGTAGAAGGGGGATTCAAAAGGAGAAAACTGCAGTGCATGAGACAAGGCACTTTGACGTGAGATATTTTTTTTAGGGAAACGAGGTCCTACCGACTCGAATGCAGCGTTTAGGACAAATGCACTTTGACGCGTGGAGGTTTTGGTAGAGGGGAGTCACTGGGCTTTGAGCTGGTGCACCCAGAAAACTGGACAGAAATCGTGCGGCTCAGTCAGTTGTATAGGTGCGTGCATCGCACTGATCCGCGATCGCGGCAACTTTGGAGTCACTGTAGCTTGCACCTTGACTGTAAAATTTTATAAGGGATCTCGCACACCTGGTGCCTACTACAGTTGTGCTATCCCAAATCGAGTATTAAACTCGTCTTATGGTCTTCGTTGGCTTTTGATAGCTCATTGTTTCAGTATTTGATTTCGTAACTTTTGTGGCTTATGTGGAAACGGTGTCGTGTTAACAAAATTGTAAATCCACGAGAATGAATTCTATTCCAACAAAACTAATAAAATTAGGACGTGCATATTAATTGAAATTTAAAAAATAACTATGCAAGGAAAGTAACTTATAGTTAACTATCAACACTGGCGTCCTAGAAGGCTGTGTCCTTCCTACATTCCTCTAAGTTTTATTTAGTGTTACTAGAATTTAAGGCGCTCTGTCAGGGTTCAGTCACCTCGGCTCTAACCTTGGCCATGCCAATGACGTTGCCTTGTTTTGAATTTTTTCGAGTAAATGCAATTCGCTCCTCCTCAGTGTTCTGGTCTTGAAACTGAGCTTTGGATTGGCCTTAGTACTGATCGTTCAATTTTTACTGCAAGGATCTTTCCGTTTCTGATAGATTAAAGCTTGTGTTCAACTTTTTAGTCTATCTCGGTTCCTCTATGCCACTGAAGGTCCGGTGTTTTGTGGAGTTGAGCTACCGCGCTCAAATCGCCTGTCCTATAAGTACCTGTGATCCTCCTTTGTACTTGGTACGACTGCGGTCATGCCTAATCAAGCCGTTCTCGATAATCTTACGGATCGTACCCCTCCACGCGTGACGATCCGCGACAGAGACCTGTATAGTTAAATCCATTTTCTTCGCCAAAGACGGAGGCCGAATACCAAAGGCCCAAGACTAACCTCCATGTCCTGACAAACTGTTTCGAGGCAGGTTTTGAGCTAACCCTCTATCCGACGCCTCCAAATGGGTAGCGGTGCCAGATCGAGTGCAGTAACACCATTTCTGTCTCATTAGTCGTCATCAACCAGTCATAACCAACCGTGTGTGGTGCTTCACTCAAGGCTCGAACCCGTGACCTTTTGATCAGAAGTCCAACGCTCTAACCAGTGAACCATGGGCTCGTTTTCTTGCCGGTTTAAATCGATAATATTGATTCCGTTTGTTAATAAACGCTCACCGATCGTTAACGGAACTCCCTCTTGCTCTGTCTTATAGCTCAATCTCGCACCCCGCCAGCAGCCGCCCATCGGCTTGTAGTATTAGAGGCAGATTTCTTATGCCAACAAAGACCAGGGAGACTGAAATGGCTATTTCTGGTTCGTTAGCCGTCATAATGAGCCAGGAATAGCCATTTAAGTCCCCCTTTGTCGGAATTGTTAATCTTCCTCTACTACTACTAGCCACTGTGCGGCTGCTGGCGGAGCTTGATAATAAGCCTCAAAGCTGAGCAGGACGATTGTTTTCCGTTAACAATTGGTGAGCGTTCATCAATAAATGCACTTTATAATGCTTGAGAAAACCCAACGAAAAGCATCGATTCAGGCAACAATGTTATTTTTATTCCGTCCATTCGGCAGCAATCTCGCCTCGAGTTATTTTAAACTGTTTTCCTCTTCAACTGAACGGGAGCTCTCCACAGACGACCCTTTCTAGGATCACCCTCTTCGTTAACGCTGATATCCTGTTTTCTAACTGGAGAAAGACGCTCAGTTAAGTTAATATGTTTAGTATAACAGTCTTCGGTGTTCGTAGTAGAACTCCAACTAATTGATGACTATTTAAAATGAATCAGGTGACTTTATGGCATGTTTCTTTGCACCGTAGGCTAGGAAACCGGCTAACTTGGTACTGCTTGTGGCCAATTAAAGAATTGGGAAGTAACACTTCAAATGTGGCCGCATTTTTTTAATGAACGCTGTCAGTCGTTCAATATTTAATAAACCATTTGGCAAGGTATCATACTATCGCCCATTCAATTTAACTTTACCTATCAAATAATCGAGTGAGCTCCGTTTCAGACTTGCATCTGACCTCCGGCTGGCTTAAGTTTGCTGCAGTGATATCAATTTACTAATATTTGGTTACATAAATGAGGTCCGTCGACTGCAAACGCTAAAACGATACCTCTGGCCAATTTAAAACCGCGATTATCGATGGTAACTTTAACGTTGTGCCCACTTTTAACTGTCCTGGAGGTAGGTTTCTGCCAAATGAACTGCCTGGGACACTATCTTCATCCCCTATCGCTTCTGCTCACAATATATATATATATATATATATATATTCATTTTCGAAGTTGTCTGTCGATTGCATGTCGATTACAAATTTTCTTTGTACCGGGTGTCCATGCGGCCTGCCTTTTTCCACCGTTGATCGTGGTCATATCGACCTAGTATGTAGAGCTGTAGTCCAGCACCTCGCAATCCTCTTTCTAATCTAACCTTTCTATAACCATTTTGGTCGTCCTCATTTACTGGCACGCTACCAAGCTATGTCTTTCAGCTCGTGACGATTAAAGCCAACGTCTTCCATGGTGCATTCATGGAGGTCTATTTTTCCAAACCTGTTTTTATACTCTTCCTGGCAGTTCTTGCTATGTGTGTTTGTACTTCCAAACTCAATGGTTAGAGACGTTAAATTAAGCAGTGTCTATATACTGCTCATATCAGTCAGCTACAAAACGGCAGAAGGCCAAGAAGGATGGTCGGTTTTGTTCTTTGTCTTCGAAATGCATGATCAATGCTATTTCAGTTTTGCTTTTATTTCATCCATATGGTTTTACATTAAGGTCCTCTCAAATGTTGGCTGATGTGTGCATTTCGCTCTCTGTCTGTCTTCCCTTTTTAATTTATTCAAACTGGTGCCTGTTAAACTCGTTTACTGTTTGCGACCTCTATAATTTGTAATTTAAAACTCAATTTTTCTTACAAAGTCTCTCCTCTCGAAAGAGCATCAGCTACGGACTAAGTGAGGATGGTATTGGATGGTTGATGCACATAATGTCTATATTCTTAGTATGAACCTTAAATCCTTATTTTCCTTTGCTTTTCCTCTGCCATTGACACACTAGCCAATCTTATTCCCTTCCAGAAAACAGTCTCTGAACAGTCACCGCCTCAAACCTGCGCTCTACAGTGTCTTTTGTGAAATAAAAGAGAAAACGGGTTAGTTTACTCTTCGTTTTTCTGTCTTATGCATTGGTACCACTTACCTATTTTAAGCAAGAATCTTTCTCTTGCTCGTTATTGACTGACAATATGTTTCTGCCCTTTGCACTCTTCCTTTACAAGCTCCTCCGATAACATTCCTACCCCCAATACGGGTTCAACTTCGACTTCAACCTGAACTTTATGACTAAATGCATGTGTTTGATTTCACGCGGGTCGTTTGCGTAAACTGTCGATTAAGCTCTTGACAAATGGTAATGAGATGGTTTACGTTACCGACTCGGCGGCCTTTTAGAATGTCACGTTTGCGTATTTTATCCTTTTACATTTTTACTATTTGTCCATCCGCGCACTTAAAGAAATGCCTCTGTGTGAGAACTGGCTTCCTGCTCTAACCTCTGGAATATTTCGAATAGCCGGACCATTTATAGTTAAAACGAACTGTGGATAACAGAAAACGTTCAAAAACCGTCCGTCTTCAGGTCATGATTCCTCGCTTTATTCACACCGGCCTTGCCACTGCGGCAGATCCACCTGCAGCGAATTTATCTCCGTATCCTTCCTTCTAGCCTGGTAAATGAGCGATGACTTTTCCTCTAAGGAAATAAAGTTTGCTTCAATAGAGCACTCGGCGCGAATTCGGCAGTCTTCAGTCGTCCGAACCTTGTTTGGCCACCGAAACACTGAGCATGTGATTTTTGTATGTTTAGAGAATCTAATTTGCCGTATGCTTCGTTTATGCGCTAAACACAACTGCGTCCTCTCTTTGACACTGACGGTCTTTATACTGTGAAGTGAACGGTTCACTAAAAATTATCCATTTTTGTTGCTTTTCGAATAATCAAGCAAAGCGCTAGTCCCGTTGCACTTTTAAAGTGATCGCAGTCTCCCAGTAGAGGTTTTCTGCAAAACTAAAAGCATAAGTTTAGAATTGGTAACTCGCACCAACAAATTGTTTAAGCTACCGGACGATAGAGTTAGTGGACAAAAACAATCAACTCATAGTCATAGGTTTTTACTGATATTTTGGAACATTGTATTGTCGCAAACCCGGCCGGGTCCGCAGTTGGTCAAAGACAATCCTCGGCTCGAAAGGTTTTTCTCACAAGATACTTATTGGATCAATTCATATCACCCCCTGATAACCTCATAAACGACTCTTACCTGTCATCTAGGTAGTTTTAACCTGTAATGTTATCTTAGCTCTTGCGTCTTTTAAGCTCTCAGCCTGCGCAATTCGGCAGCCGCAAATGCAGAGGATGAGCTGAATGCTCCAGACCCACAGCTCTTGCGTCTTGACAAAATGCTCGTGGCTGAAGGCGTAACTGGGCCAAGTGACCTCGGTGACTTTGACGTCTCTGGCATCCCTACGGAATGCAATCAAATTGAACACGCTGACTACCGTGCTAAGCTTGCCCAAATACGCCAACTATATCACGCTGAGCTTGAAAAGTACAAAAATGTAAGCAATCTTCTTCGTAAAAGCGGTAAAGTACTCCGTTGGAAGCATGCTCATTTTATTTCTTGAACGTCCCTCCATGTTTTGCCTCTGTTGCTGCTTAAATGCTGTCTTAGTCGCGTTGTTCGCTTTTATTTACACTCTGGAGGGTCACTGTATGGGATCAGAGTGCAATAACGGTCTAGTGTGAATTTCATGCCATTAGGCTGACTACCCCTCCTTCGGGATATCGTACACCCCAAACCGTATTTCGTTGTAAATGATGATGGTCATCATTTTTAATTCCCGCTTACTGTAATCTAATCAATTTACTAAGAAAGGCTGTCAATACAGTCAATTTTTTGTCCAGAACAGCCTTAACCAAATTTTCTGAGTCTTGCTTGACGTCGTGATCGTCATCCTTGCCTAGAAGATACGTAATGCCTCTCGTGTTTCGTATCAACCTCGTAATTGAGCCTACGCGCTGCTTCTACCCAGGTTGTTCGGCGGATAAAGAGCGAGGCTTCACTTGGTGCAGGTAAATGGTTTTGAGCGTTGACACTCAGCGTTGTCAACTACTCGATAGCAACGTTGTGTGTCCCCGATTTGGGGGGTCAGAGGTAGCTTGTTTTGCATGTTCCCGATTCTTCGGGCCCAGCTATTCTCAACCTTAACCTTAATATTTAGGCAGATGCTTCCCTGAAACCGCACACGACAGAGTTTATCGTTATTGTCAAATCGGTAGAGTCTTTAGTGGCTCTTTCTGGCTTTTTTGCCCTCCTTTACCAACCATACCCCAAATTCAACTTGGGGTAACCTCGTGTTTCTTATTCATAAGTCTAACGCTCTACCATTAAACTAGGGGTTCCTTGTTCTGCTGCTTGCGATCGAGACTATTGTCACATGAAAGTGACCTGCACCTATCTATTCTGGTCACAGAACGGGTCACGGATCTAAAGCCTTCTTGACGGTCGCATATCGACGACAAATCAGTAATCGAAGAGGGTTATTGACAAAGTAAAAAGACTGGAATGCTCATCTCTGGTTTTGTACTGGAGTTGTTCATATTTTCAGTCCTGAAACATCCCCACCCCCTTCAACAAAAAGCTTTGTCTACTCCCGACCACAATACTTTCACCATCAAGTTATGTTTATTTTTTTATTTAAAAAATATCCTTAACTACTCATCCTGCAAGGTCGTCATTGACCCATCTTCAATTGAAATCCTCCAGTTCTGCTTATGCGTTTTAAGTTTCGTTCTTACTTAAATTACGGCATTTTGTTTTAAGGCGTGTGATGAATTCACTGGACATGTAGTAAATCTACTGCGAGAACAGAGCCGCAGCCGACCAATCAGCCCTGCTGAGATTAATCTCATGGTAGGCATCATTCGACGCAAATTCCGTGCCATTGAGACTCAGCTCAAACAGAGTATCTGCGAAGCTGTCATGATCTTGAGGTCTCGTTTTTTGGACGCTCGGTGAGTTTGATTATTTCTCTTTTCAATACCTTTGATGACCACAGTCCCCCTTTTCATTTTTATGATGGGGAGCTTATCATTTCCCACTCCGCCAACTATATCTTTTTATGGCTGTCCATTGAGTTTGCATGGTCGCTCTTAGTTAGATGTAGTATGAGTACTTTTTGTACAGGGCTATTGTCCCAATAAACACATACCATGATCTCTTGTTACTCTACATGTCCGATTTTCGTAAATAATTTCTCGAATTACCTCTGATGACGTCACTCAAGCAGTAAATAAATATGTTGTAGTTTTGTATGTTAATGCTAACTCTAACCTGGTTATTTGAGTAAATTTCCCGTGTCGTCTGGACTGTGTCGTTTTGGTATATGAAGTCTCGATCCACTATTTTGCAAACGTCACCTGTCTTTGTGAACTGTTCAACTTTAGTGTCGTCTAAGGCTCATGAGGGGGCCTTCCGAAACTCATAATATAATTGTTGTGCTCATATTTATATTTTGCTTATATTTATGCAGAAATCCGAGTAATTTTATGCTTATTGTTTTTTAATTTGTTTTTTTGTTTTCACCTGCTATACTTCAGTTAGGACCGTTTGTATCGAACTCTAAGAAATTCTCTTTTCTCAATTCTCATAAGGTGTTATAGATTCCACATTGTTTGATAAAACTTTTGTTCAGATAAAATACAAAAAATTAAGAATAGTCGCCATGTATTCCCGGAATCTACGTTGTTTACTGGGCTCACCGTTCCCTTAATTGGTACCAAGTAGTCTTCAATTTCGATAGAGAATGAGACTGTCTGTCGACCATTAATGCAGGCAGATATTTTTCTGTGGTCTTCCTTACCTCCGGTTCATGCTAATAAGGCAGCCGTGAGACCTCGCGAGTGCAAGAGACCGTGTTTTGACCCAATGCACCGCGGAATCACCGGTACCCCGTTTTACGGTCTGAATGAATCGATTGACGCCACTTCCATCTGACTTTCTTACGGGATTGGCAACTACAGCATTCCGTTCGCATCGGAAAAGCCGTTCTTCAGAGAATGTCCCATTCTTCTCTCACTTCAACCTCTAAACATGCGCAGTAGCTGCGAAATTTCCGTAACTTCATACTCACCGGTGTGTTCGCATCATTTATGCAGCCATCAGGTTTTAAAACTGACGCTTTCATCTAGTCTTATTTGTTCAGGGTGGTGCCCTCTAGGTAAAAGAGACCAAGTGATGGAGTTTGTCAACTATGTGCAAATCTTCACAAGCTTTCTGTATTGCTTATATGAAACTGTGCCCAGGTAGGGAAACAGAGTCCAATAGGTCCTGACATCTAGTCGCGGGCACCGAATTTATTTGATTAACTATATTATTTCATTCCTAATTTTCTCATCTTTATTCAAACCGTAGGCTGTTGATGGTACCTAACTCAGAAGTGGTCATTTCAGTCTCTTGTCTTTGTCTATAATCCATCTCTCATTCCTACCCTTAGAATCTTTCCTTTTTCAAATTCTTCCGTACGATTTGTGGGTATCCTTCAGCGGGGTGGTTGTTGGACTGAGTAGTAACTTGCATCTCTGTGCTTTATGCTGGAGTCGCCGCTTAAAATAATAATTTTTATCTTGCTGACCGTTATTTGTCATGCCCACATATTCGTACGTTTAACGATCTAATCTCCGTCTGTCAGTTAAATCTTGACAGCAGGCATAATAATGATTTCCTACACCTAATGGTATGATAGTGGTTATTTGCAGGACTCCTTCTATCCAACGTGTGTTTGTGACATGCATTCTCAGGACCCCACGCTGGTCACTTTGCATACTGTTTAGTTTTTGAATTTGAACAAATTAAAACGTTTCCCCATTAAAACGATAGGATATGTCTATTTTGGCCCGTTGTAAACCATTCTGTTTATGAGATAGTCAGAAACCGACAGGTTTGTGAGTGTTTCTTCGACTTAAGGGTAGCTGCTGCCTAGTTGATTACATAAGCTTGCTATGTGCCCCGTTCCTTTTAGACGAAAACGGCGCAATTTCAGCAAAGAAGCAACTGAAGTGCTGAACGAGTATTTCTACTCTCACCTCGCCAATCCCTACCCTTCTGAAGAGGCCAAGGAAGAACTGGCAAAGAAGTGTGGAATCACGGTTTCTCAGGTGCTCACTCGTCTCTTTGTTGGTTCATTTATGGCGACTTCTCTTTTCACTAGGTTCACCAGCAGACCGAAGTCGTAGCCTATACCTTATGTTATTCTGAAATGTTATCGGTGACTGTCTTTCGTGTTACGATTAGGCTTTTATTGTCAGCGCAACTATGTATTTTAACCCTCTAATTTTCATAACTTGCTATCCTGTCCCATCCGCTTTCTATAGGTATCCAACTGGTTCGGCAACAAACGCATCCGTTATAAAAAGAACATCTCTAAGGCCAAAGAAGAGGCTAACATGTATGCCGCCGTGACAGCTGCTGCGGCCGCTGCTGCAGGTTCAGGGGGCCTGCCGCCGTCCCATGGAATGGGAGATGAGGTGAGTGCTGCGTGGATTACTTTGGTTGGCAGAGGCCAAGATGAGCCGTAGTTTATACCACCTATTTTGAAGCGCATTTGTCTCCCTTAAACGTGCTCCCGAAATTGACCTTGACTTGTACCCCCTGTGGTGGCATATGATTGTGGTTTACTAAGTTATGCTTAACCTGGTGTGCGCTGTGGGCAGTCCTTTAGCCCCAAATTTAAACGGTTATCTAACTTGTTTTACGCACAATACTGCGATGCTACACCACATCGGTTACTGCTCTGCTTCGTCTGGTCACTTGTAGGAAGTGAGGTCGACATAGCCTGACCTCTCTCCACTGTAATAAGACCGACAACCTGAACAATTACAGCGAGGCAAAATCCCTGGTCAAAAAAGTTGCCAACCGACGACCTATCTCGTTTCCCGGCTCCCTTTAGGTCTGGCTTTGTGGTAGCTCACCGCTCTAATATCTCATTAAATTAAGTCGGGTTCATGTACGTAGGTTAACCAAAACTAACGATAACGATTCCCTACTTGGCTTCTGAGCCGTGCCTGATTCCAATTTAATACGACCAGCGGACTGCCTTGTATTTCTGTTTTATGCTTTTTACATGTCATTTATGTGTTTCCGACGGTCCAGTTTCGATTTTAGCACATTTTGCAGCGTCAACACCGAATACTTTCACTGTTGTAGATTTCTCGTCGACGTTAAGTGCTCTCGACAGACTTGATTAAAGCTAGTAATCTGTAAATAACCGCGTCTGAAAACTCCTTGGCTCACCGGACGGTGGTTGTGTAGAGGGCTGGTTCCTTATGGCCTTTAACGGCGAAGGTCGGTGCACCCATCTACCCCTGCAGAACACCGGCTTAAGATTCTAGTATTAAACCCTACAGCGAGATCTGATCGGATGGCAGTTGGCATTCGCTGCGTAATACCGCCATCGATTCGCCTACTAGATGCCAAGTTTAGTTTGAAGGCATCTTTGTTGCGTGGCTTGTAAATGCTTATTCGTCAGACCTTACAGCCTGCTCACACTGTAACCAGTCTTCACTAATTCATTTCATTCTCTGCCACCTGTGGAGGTGTGGAATGACCAACATTTATGGCTCCCAGTAGACCATGTCTTTCGGGGGTTCGTGTCCTCTCAATTATACTCGCGTAGATTGGCTGCCTTTAACCGCATCCGTTTTTTAGGAATTGTAGGTGTAAACAAACTTTTAGGGATGAAACGCAGTTTATCACCCACTTCACGATCTTTCATATCTTTACTTCTCGGTGCTCAGGGAAAGCCCGTCGTAAGGTGTTTTTTAGGTCGAATCTGTTCTTACTAACGGCTTAAGGCCAGCTTTTTTGCAACTATTTAACTTGCATCGGTGACAACTGCGTGATTATTGTTCATTTTCAGCATGTAAATCCGAACTATCCGCCAGGCGTCTACGATTATGATGGCCAGAACGTCATCCCCGGTCAATTGCAAGGCCCGCCTGGAGAACACAGAGACGCATGGATGACATCCCCGGGACAGCACGAAGAGCCTGATCGCAAACGCAGCAAGCTCTAGATTGGCATTCGTTGGGTCAAATTGTATCTGTTGTGACTTGCATCTTCTTACCCCGTCCTCCACCTGTTTATACAATTTTCACCTTACTGTCGTCTGTCTTATCATCCGTTACACATAATCAGTGCATGCTTTCTCTTTTAAATCGATACTTAATTCATCGCCTCCAACCGGTTATGCTGCAACCTTATGCTGTTTTATAATTTAAATGTTGGTTTAATTAGGCGTTACGTCTTCTTTGCCGAAGGATACCAGTAATAACTGCGTATGTCTATGTACACACCTTCATGGGAATAAGTCAGACTAAAGACCAGATAAGAAGTCTGTAGGCGCGACATCCGTATCGTTGAATCCTGATTTTCTAAATAAGAGGTTTTTTCCAGGTGCACGACCGCTGTTTAGGATAGTTGGCATTTTAGAGCTGGCTTTTGACATGTACGTGTTTCGTGGCCCTAATGCAGCCACTGGTCGAATATAGTGCGAGGGTGCCCATATGAAAGGGAAAAGCAGCGGCAGTCCACGCTTGCATTTCTCCATCTCCGGGGCTTTGTTTTGTGTTGCGTCAGTGGGCACAATAAACGTTACGATCCTTGACGTTCGAAAACGCACATAAGAATTTCGGTATAAATTTACTGAGATGCGCCACGCATTGTATTTGTACCTGAGGCAGCATATCCAGAACTTCCCTTCGTGGGAGTCGAAGGACAAGTTCACAGCTCCTCAAAAAAAGGTATAAGCGAAGTAGTAGTAGACCGCGGGGTCTACTAGCTTTATTTGTAGACAGGTTTGATGAGTAACCGCAAGATTTGGAGTCAGGCAGACATCCATAAATTCCATTAAGTATTCCTCTTGAGGGGGCTCATTACAGTTTCTCCGTTCGGGCACTGATTGTTGCCCTGGCTGGATACCAAGATACGAAATAAACTGTATTGACGTCAAGATATAGCATTGTTTCGCCTGAATTCACCGGGATGCGGAAATTAGCATCCGATCTTCAAAGTCGTGAAGTTGTTGGACTAGTCCGAAGGCGTTTACTTTGAGTATTCTAGGTAGGATATAAACAATTTCATGGAACGACCACGCGTTTGCACGTGCCTCGAATTAATCAGGGGAAGTCACTTAGTAGTTGGCTAGCGTTGACGACTATAATTTAACGTTCTTAGCATCTCGGCGTTTGTGCTGGAGCATTTTCCTGTATACATGCGGCTTTCGGTTCACCCAACGCTTGTTCAACAGACGTTTTTGTGTGCCTAATGGCATGTACCGGAATGGTGGGGAGATAAACCAGTCCTCTGGACTGGGAAGAGACTGCAATATACTTGATATGCCCTTGATCAGATATGGTCCAAATGGCCTAAATTACTTTGTGGCGACTATTTCTTCGCTGGCGAAGACTAGTGGCAGTGAGTATGAAAAGCTGGACAACCCTGTACAACGAACAAGGCTGTAGGTTCAAGAACCACGTTGATTTCTCGGGGGGTGTGCCGAGCAAGGTTTTGAGTTGGCTTCCTAGCAGCTTTAGCTTGAACACGTGCTTCTGCTCACAGGCAGCAGCACTGCATTGCGGGATGCAACGAACAAGTGCCTAACCGATCACAATAATCTCCCCTCGAAGGTTGGAGACACACTCGTGGTTTATTTGCAGTCAATGAAGACTCTGTATAGATGAAAACGGGGCCAACTTCTAGAGGACACAGAACTCCATTCACCGATTGGCGGAATGCTTGAGCAGATGCACGAGATACGCAAATACTAAAGAAGTAGAAAATATCGTGACAGATACACTAACACCAGGCTAAATAACTGCTTTCGATTGTGGTCTTCACGACAAGTCTTGCGTGGGTGATGTATGATTCCTGTTTGGGTAGGGAGAAGAACGTAGGAAACCCGAGTAGGTATGAATTAAGCTTCATAGGCCACTGTGCTCATGCCACGTTCATTCCGTCTTTCCTTTGGAAAGTGGCAGGCAAGGCGAGGTGCGTGTTTGTTTTTAAAATTAAAGGCACGCGAAATTTCCTATTACGAATAAAGATCAGTGATCATTTTTGATTCCGACGGACTAACTGTTTGGTAGACACTTCAGTAATAATGTAAAACACTTATCAAAAAATCAATGACCTTAATTGCAGCTATGCTCCAGGAGGACAGTGACAGGAGGTATCGTATTAAATCCGATCGGTAACGGGAAGAGTAACAAAAATGAACGTCATGCAAATAAGGTATATGTTCAAAATAAATCGCTTGATTATTCCTGTTGAAGCTGAGGAAGAATGTGACCTTTCTTAACAAGTTTTTTGTACTTCTTCGCTCGTTTTGAGTCCCTGCGGTTTTGTAGATTGCGATCGCGTTTCTTTTGCTTGGCATCTTTGCTAGAAACCACTTGATCGATCCTTTGTTTCCAATTCTTAGAGCTCCTACGCTTAAGGGCTTCGGACTTTCGAGCCGACTTTTTTAAGCGAGAAATATCTGTTTTAACTTTCACACCTTTGCAGTCAAACTTTATAATCAATTATAGAATACCTTGAGCTTTTAACCTGGCAAGGAGCCACGATCTACGTTGATTGACAGACATTGCCTTTTCAGGATCCTCTTTTTGAATGGTTTCCAACTGCTGTTCGAAGGCTCGAGCTTTTTGGAGAGTTTTGACAGAATCATTGCCAGTAAATATTCCGTACTTCTCTAGTTTACGACTACGTCTGATTTCCTTCCTGCGCTCCTTTTGTTCAACTACCTGATTTAGCAGCTCATCCTTGTCAAAAACTTCGATGTTTGAGAAATAGAAATCACTGCACTAAAAAAATGAGTAAAGATACAAACACCTAGGACCCACCATGCTTTTGCATTAGGCGGCTAAAAATTGACTCATTAAAAATTTAGGATCAGCATTTGCAAACTTTACCATATCTTGTGGCAGCCTAAAATCAGTAAAAATGGATAAGCCGTTTTATTTATCAATTAATTAAATAGTCAAGAAATTTCCTTGGCACTTGTTGGCACATCGTGCTCAAACTGAATACCCAAATTTTATATACATATAAATATATAAATTGTATATTTAGGGCCCAGAGGGCCCAAACATTACAAACTTAGTATCGCGGTGTAAATAAATACAAAGTGGATAAATTCTGCATTATGTGAGCAGCCATACGAACAGCAGAAATGAGTAGTATGCTAGGCAGCTCTGATTAAGAACAATTTGCCATTTTTGAAACAATGCTCACTACTCTTTGGCATATAAGGTGAACCAGAAAAGAAGCAGTAAAAAAACTCCTACGGTTTAATTGGGGTGGAGTTCGGCAAGCCAACAATTGAAAAAAAACTAGGAGAAAAAAATAAGAATTAATAGCTAGTGTTGATGGTATTTTTACGAGGCAATGGGATAGTATTGTGATGTTGCTGAAAACGTATGAAAGTTCGGAACACTGCTTGTCGGGTGATGGATAATATAACAGTCAGAGATACTGTTTATAAGCACAATGGAGGTGAGAGATGAGGAACTCATCGTGGACAACACGGTCGAAACGAAGATGGGAAAGTAGAGGTCACGAGATCATCACTGAGATGCGACCTTTCTGACTACGTAGTCCACCAACAAAGAGGCGAAAACGTCAGAACCCGCCCCGATAATCAAATGATCCTGGAGAACATCGTCAGGGATGCAAAATCGGAGGAAATTATCAAGGTTGTCAAGATGCTAGTTTAAAAAGAGGGGAAGAAAAAGTGAATGCAAAGATTGACTCTGCAGAGGATGATGGAAACATTTAAAGAAACCAAATAATATCAATGGAGCTGCCTCAATTACCAGGAGGACACTTTTCAAATGCAAAATTTGCGAGTTTGCGAAAGAAACAGACAATTAAGACTTTATATCTTCCGAATTTAAATATTTTCGGTTAAGGCTAAATAGAAACGAGTTGCATTCCAGACTTGATCTGTCATACATTTTATAAATGCTGGTCCTAATATTGACGGTATTTAAATTTCAGAAAATAAACCCGGTAGTTTGGCGTACTTTCGAGACATAGGGTTCAGTGCTATGACAGATTAAGACTACTAGAATATGATATGCCCGATCCTTTATAACTCCGGGCACATTTAGGTCGTGACCGTCTATGCTAAAGAGTGGGGCTGATGGTTGTCGCCAATAACCATAACGGAGCACTTGTGCCAGTGAAAGGCGCCATGTGCACACCACTGACGAAGTTCAGTTCAGTTCAGTGTATTTGAGGAAAAATAGGCTTACGCCTTTGAAATCCCTATTTGTTACATAAAAGTAGCAAGAATAAGAAGCAAATTAAAGAAGTAACAGTCAAGTGAATGCAGGCAGATTTACGTGGTACACTGATATTGTTAAGGTTAAGTAGTCACATAGTCTTCGTGGTGCTGTAACATATGTATGTCAAGCCGATGTTTGAATGTATACACAGACTGGGACATAACAATCGCCTCAGGTAGGTTATTCTACGGTTCCACGACACGGTTGGTAAAAAATACTTCCTTACATCCAATCTTACTTGGGCACACTTAGTTTGAATGGATAACCTCGGAGATTTCGTAGTGGCAAGTTGGAAAAGTCAGTATAGCATCATCAGTATATTTGAGGGGAGATGTAGGTGAGTCACCTTTGAATTCCCTATTTGTACATGCGAGTTGTGGTATCAATCAAAAATAGAAGCCCGATATGTTGGCGAGGCCAACATAGTGGAACTAAAGTTGAAAAGAGCAGACGGTGACTCCCGGTGATGTTGCAGGAGATACTGCCGCCCTTTGGGAGGGGGTCTCCAACGCATTTCGAGGTCACATGATGCTCCATTGCTGATTGCAGCGTCCGTTGAGGGATTTCAAGGCTGAAATAAAGATGTCAGATCATCCTCGGTTCATTGCGAGTTCGAACCAGGGATAACGTTCACACCTCATGGACGACGGTCGCCAGGTCAGCTGATGCGAATACTCACGGTGTCACCAAGGTGGTAAAATAAGTTAAGCATCGAAGACCTCAAGGACCAGCATGGGAATAATGGGAGAATACAGCCCTCGAACGAAAATAACAAACAAGAATTTTACTCAAATATAACTAGTAATTATCCATACCTTACTTTCTGACGTCACACTTGCAGCTTTCCGTTAGTGTTGTAGCTCGCACCATTATATCGATCTAACTTTCGTAAAAACCTCCAAGGAGTCTGAAATTACAACATCCAGAGGAAGACTATTCCAAGCTGACTACTCTTTTGGAGAAAAGTGCACCGAGTGTCTAGCCTTGCTCCAGTCACACACGTAATTTGAGAGGATGACCTCTCAATTCGTTGTTTTGCAAACTCGAAGAATCCCTGGCACGAGACAATAGTCCTGGATGCGTAGTATGCGGAATGTTAGTATCAGGTCCCCAGACTGTCTATAGTGCAAGGAGGAGGAGCACAATCCATAACACGCACGATACGGAAGGTTTGTATCAAGTCTCCGCGCAACTGCCTATAACTCAGAGGATAGAGCTTTAGTTATTTAGACCGATCTCATATGGCAGTTCAGCTTGACCCTCTTACTAATTTTGTGGCTCGCCGCTGCACCGCTCTCGAGCATGTTGTAGTCCTCTTGGGTCCACGGTCGCCAGGCTTGGATCGCATATTCAAGATGTGGCTCCACAAACAAACCAAAGACTTTGAAAATCAGTCTTCATCGAAAACTTTAAATGCCCGCTTGATGGCGTACAGTATTGAATTGGCGGATATCTGCTTGGAACATTGCGTAGAAGGCTTCGGTTGTCTTTCATCAAACTCCATTCTGTGTGTGTGTGTGTGTGTGTGTGTGTGTGTGTGTGTGTGTG
>WEDG01009050.1:0-41662 GCA_017591395.1 Schistocephalus solidus | reverse complement strand
GCCTAGATATAATGTAACCATAAACATGTCGAGATACGGCACTGCGCGTGCTCATTGGTCAATCGATATTAAGCATCTGTGCTCTGATTGGTCAGCGGACCGATAGTGCTGCATGCGTGGGCACTGCTATAGCAGAGAATTATATCACTTGATAATTAAGAGTTACGTTACCAATGTTAGACAGCCATGCCTATGGATAACACCCCATTTTTCACTGTTAAAAGAAGCTTATAAGTCTCCTGGGGCACATTGCCCTAGAGGGTGAGCCAGAATTCGGAACTCCTCATCCCAGATCCGGCGTCAATGTTTGTCATAGCTGGAAAAGTTTGAGACAAACCGGTGACCTGTACCAGTCATGAGACCAGACAGCGATCGTTGCCTGTTTCCCTGCGCACGAATGCTGCTCAGTATCCCCCGAATCTACTATGACCGGGTTGGCAAACGACGAGCAGGAATTGCCCGATCGATTTTACTGACATGACTGTGACAGGCAGAGGCCAAGGCGCAAAGTCTACAGGTTCAAGAAAAGTTGCATAAAAAGCAGATTTTGATTCATACCTTCGGTCGGCAGTTGCCTAGATGATAGATACATCCTGCGTGGGTGGGAGTGATTGAAAATTGGAAGTCTGTAAAGAGCAAAAGAGGCAATACTATTTCTGTTTCAATATTTACTATGGCATTTTTCAATCACAAGCACATTCGAGTACATTATATCAACCTTCAAAAATAAAATTAGGGCAGGTCTACATAGGGGTTATCATATTTTGGAGACGAATGTTTCTTCGTAGTGATTAAGGGCTCATCTTGTAGCTCAGAAAACCGACGAAAAACTGGCTAAGAATCCGCCGTGGCTGCGACCTGACTTCGTTTTCCGCTAAAGCGCAGTCTGATCGATTTTTTAAAACAGATCGCACAGCACCAATTACTACAAACATACTTAGGCAGATATACCGGCAACACGAGGACGTGTTCCGGCTGTCTTGGAGTGGCAGGTATAGTAGTCTGTAGCAAAGACAGTGGCAGCCGGCTCCGCCGAGGCGACACCAAAGTAAGTGCGGAGTACCGCAAAGCAGGGTTACTAATACACAACACCTTCCAGATGTTCTCGCTATAGATGCATATGCCGCAACTTGAGCTTTTCTTGATCTGTTCGTTGATCGCTCGCAAACGATGAGGACAGTCACTACCTCGGGAGACATTAGTACTTTACGCATGATATTGGTTAGAGTGAGGGAAGCTAACATATAACTGCCCATTATCATTCTTCCCACAACCACTATAAGGGCGAGATTCATTCAAGACAGCTGGGCGTGACTTCAGCGACTGAGAGGACTGAATTCGCACCTACACGTGCCACCCGCGTGCTGTTTCTTTGCTCCACACTGAGAAGATATTAACCTAGTTCCTGCTAAGAGGGCCACATAAGAAGGAAGCCAGGACCTCACTCTCTTCCCCTCTCAAAGTTACAAATTAGCTTGACCGACTCAAGTCAACTGCGAGAGTAGTTGGGCGCAGCGGTTGG
Source organism: Schistocephalus solidus (assembly GCA_017591395.1). Lineage (NCBI taxonomy): Eukaryota > Metazoa > Platyhelminthes > Cestoda > Diphyllobothriidea > Diphyllobothriidae > Schistocephalus > Schistocephalus solidus. The sequence goes on along the minus strand of WEDG01009050.1, from coordinate 40,140 downwards.
CATGACGTGAAGTCCTCGTCTAACGCTTGTCACGTGCGGGTTTGGATCTAATTGAAGTGGGATATGTCGAAAGAAGCAAAAAGGTGACTTCCTGGAATCAGTTCAAACGAAGAAGCGATCGCTAGAGCAAGAAGTTTGTTAGCCTTACGTGTTTGATTCTCACTGGAACCCATCATCAGGGGCGGCTGCAACTGAGTGCTGGATGCGCTAAGTGTACTGTATTTATAGGATGCATTTGCTGTAACACCACATGCGTAACTCAACTAACAGCCCTCGCGTTCACCACTGACGGTCATGCATGATGCGATGATCGCTCGTTAGTCTGCATCCGAGTCGTTAATTTTTGAAGTTTCATCACCGTTGTCGATTCATGGCGCGGTGATCAATCAACAATTTGGCTCACTGTCACTGGGATTGGTAGTCGCCCGCATCCTCTGCCTAGACAATGTTTCAGCACGGAATATGGAGGCGGGCTGTCATCGCACTTATTAATCAGTCACGGTTCACGGGGTTTTCAACCATCACGAAGAGTTCAGCCTTTTCAAAATTAAAGATGTGGTCGGGTCCACTTGAATGAACTGTCAAATGAGAGCTAATGTTTTATCAACTCACTGCTGCCGCATGTTCGGCCATCCGCTTACCGAGTAGTTTCCAATTTTCCCCAACGTAGTTGCTTTGCCCGCAATTGCCCTGGGTCTGGTAAATTAACCCAGATATTCCCCACCGTAGCAGTGAGTCTTTCCGCCTCATTACCTAGCGCTTGTTATTTTTTTTTCTGGTCCATGTGTAATTCCAGCTCCGAGTGGTGTGTAAAAACGGTTAACAGCTTCCCAGACGTCCTTTAAGTAAGGAGAGCCTGCCAAAATTTGGATCTGTTTTGGTTTGGTCTCTCGTTTGGTCTCTGTTGAAAAATTTGCTCGGGTAGACGTTTGCTCTGAACACCTTCGAAGGTACCAAAATTATGTAACCTTGACTTGGAGTTCACTGCGGTGCGTCATAATCCGCCGATATAGCGCCTTTTACAGAACCACGTCTGCTACGAATTGGGTGGTTGCTGTTGAAGCTCAATAAGTACGCCATATTTGTGAGAGGTCTCCGATAGTCTCACTGAACGGGGGAAATTATAGGGTTGACCCTTGTTTCACAGAACTGACTTATCTTATTAGCTCGCAGCGTTTCAAGCCACGACTGATGGCGCGTCGTGATTGGTTCAAGCGCGTCAGAGTACGTGGACTCTTCATGAGAACGGGTTTCAAGGCGTCAGTCATACTCTCTCATGGATTAGTTTTAAGTTTAAGACAGGGGAAGAGTAAACCCTTCCTGGAATTATGCGCAGGGCCATCTCTGTTACTCAGGCAGCGCCTTCCTATTGCGGGATAATATGATGCGGATGAACAAGCTGAAGAGGATGCGGTAGAATACAAAAGAAAAAAACTAAGAAGAGGAATAGGCAGAAAGCGAAGAGAAAAAGGCAAAGAAAGCTGCAGGCGTCATCGGCCGTGCCTAAGCCTACAGTTGTTCTTAAGGCGGCGTCTAAACCTCAGATAATGCCATGCGATCGGAGTCACGAGACGACCGAGCGTGTTGAATGGCTGAAAGGAGGAATTTGTCGATTTTCAGTCCTGGATGTTTTTCTTCCATTTTCAGTATTAGCCTGTCCCCCCCCCCACCTCCCCGCTGACTATGCGATGGCAAACTTTACACAAAAAGGAGTTTCAGAGGAGTGACCAGGGCTGATGGGCTTAAAGAACCGCCCCGACTGTCGCCGTCACCGGCCTAGGCTTCACTGGTGTGCGGGTGCGCACACAGACGACTTGTGTGCGGAGCGAGGAGACGACGACGACGACGACGGGCGTGTCGACAGTGGTGGTGGCAGGCGAAGACGAGCCAATGGTTTTTTTTCCGACGGAACAGCTGTTGCTCCAGACAACAGTTGACCTGCTGTGTTGCCGTCACCGCCACTGCCGTAGCCATTGCTCATCGTCCTCTACTCATCGGTCGGTCGGTCGGAGGGCAGAGGAGGTTGGAGGGGAACAGGCCCGGTTGGCAGGAAAGGAAACAAAGATTGCCAGTGTACGTCGTCAAACTCAGAGCCAAACAGTCAGCTTTCGCTCTCACCCTCTGCCTTTCTCTTTCTCTCTCGTTCTCGGAGGCCCGAGACTGTGGTAATAATTGGTACTTTTACTGTGATATAAGTTGGCAGGAGTTGTCAAGGTGCTATTGGCAGGATGGTGATGCAACTAAAATGTCCTGGTGGGCAAGACAACGGTTTTCCCATGGAGTTTAATGCTAGTTAGATCACCGCAATTCTAGGTCTGAGGGGAGTGCCAGAATTTGGTGGCGAAGATAGAACAGAGGGGAGAGATGAAGTGTTGCATGTCTATCAAGTAAAAGCATCGTGAAATGCAAATAAGCAATTACATGCTGCTTCGCTGTGCTTCGCTGAGGGAGGAGGAGGAGGAGGAGGAGGAGGAGGAGGGAGGAGGAGAGGGCGGGAGGAGGAAGAAGAAGAAGAGAGAAACTGAGGAGTAGACGGACAAATGAAGTCCAGCAAATAAAATTTCGAATGGTGGACACCTGTCTGGTTTAAATGCAAGTGTTATCTATTTTTGCGAGCAATTCCAAATCTTTCCATAGGGGTTTGAGGACAGTTTGAGGGCAGCCAGTGGTATATCTAGGGGTTACATGATACACTATACTGACAATATTACTAAGCCCAGATACATGTTTCGCCCGCTTTGTCACGCAGCAGTGGCGAGAAACGTGACTGAGCTTTCAGTTAGTACCTATGCTGTGAGTCTGGTTCCACCTGTAACCCCAAAATATACTACTGGTTGCCTGTTGGCAGTTTTATGAATATTACGAGGATACCTCGCTGTTGCTGAGAGAATTCGGTCCAGATATTCATATCAATGGTTAGGCTACGCCCATTAAATTTCAGAGTTAGTGATCAAATTCTGAGGAAAGTAAATAGCAGCAATTTAGTAAACTGGGGCATCTACCCGAAAGCAGGCAGGGAATGCTGGGAACCTCTGATGAGCCAAGCCCCTGGCAGCTGTGCTAAACAGTGCCAGAGTACCGGAAAAACACGTGTTTGAGCTTGTAGCTAGGTTGTAGGAATCTGACGATGAAATATCGAAAACATCCATCAGGCAGACCGTTTTCTATACCACTAACATGACCGAACAATACCTTTCTTCATATACACACTTAGACACAATGGAAAATATTCAGTAGATGATACAGCTCGTGAAATTTGGGAAGCAGCAGCACAATGATTAGTGTAGAGTTGTTGTGTTAGCCGCTTGCTAACTTTTGTGCGGATAATTTGCTTTACTTGGTTTGTAAACGGCAATTATGGGTTTTTTAGAATATGCTGTTCAGTATTAAGTAATTTTCATGGGAGATGTGCAGGATCCTCTGCAGTGAAAGTTGTTAAGCATGTTTTTGGAGGCGAGAGTTTTAGGTACATGTTCACTAAAGAAACCGTGTTCTACGTTTAGCAGTAAACCAAATTCCATTGCATTTAACTGTAACCCCTATACTACTTGCTGCCTGAATATTACGCGGTTATACCGCTGTGGCTGGTAGAATTCCAGCCCACATTTTCATTGTAACCTTCAGCCTACGCCTACCAAATTTCAAACACACTGATTTACTCTAAGTTAGCGATTAATCTCTGAAGAAATTAAAAAAACACAACTTGCATTGACCACCCCCATATGAGCAATGTACTAAGTTAATTAAAGTGCCAACAGTGAGGAATTTCTTCACGCCGGAGGTTCCCTTCGGAGCGGCTGAATTGGTTGCGGTATTCCGTTTGCCTGTACGCCCGACTGTGCCTTTCAACAGGCCAGATGCCCTTCAGTGTTGAAAGAACAATAACCACAGGTGGCCTGTTGTCTCAAGCGTGCTTTACCCTTTCTGAAACCTCCTCACCCTTTTAGTAGCTTCGCTAAACCTTACCAAAATTTTAAGAATAGGCACCTTTTGATCTATCAACGTTCCTACCGGTAATTTCGGAAGTTTTCCAAACACCAATAATTGGTCCAAAAGTTTAATTTAAGTTAAACCATGAAAGATGAAAATCGCATAGTTTTTGACAAAAAGAATGGTGATAGAGTAGGCTATAAGTACGCCCCCTAGTACAGGTAACCTTGCGCTAAATTCCAGAGGAGGTTTAGAGTTAGGAGAGCCATCTGAACTAGGAAGGTTATCTATACACGTGTGCGACCGGCGTAAGCGTTGCAGAAACTCTTCACCTGAGCTAAGTTCTCTCTGAGCTCATACATTGGCCTCTCGCATATTTGTATCCCGCCTATATAAGAAGGATCTGGGCCTAGAAATATTTTGAAGACGTGGAATTATCGTCATCGGTCTTCGTGAGGTACGAGAACTTCTGCAAATAAGCTGGAAAGATAATGGGTGCAAAAACACGGCCATGACCAAATTACACATGAGAAATGTGGATTTGTAGAGAACATAGAAACTTCGACTACTTCTCTAAAGCAGAGACATTTCCCAGTTCGGAGATTATCTCATCTTCCGTTTGAATAATCTAGGTTTGTCTACCTTTGTCCCATTGCATAACGCAGGTTGCCATGTAATCACAGGGTACTGACAACTCGTCTTACCCAAAATTTGACCTAAGCGTTGTTTGATGATGGAAAGCGCGTTCCCCGGTGCAAACACCGAAGATTTTCTGGAGCATACGCAGTTCCCGAGATAACCCAGTTGACCCATACTGTGGAAATTCAACAGATCGAGAAACGTTTATTTATAGACCATTCATCAAGCAGGTTACGGAGCAAGGTTTTGGGCATATTCTAGAGTCAAGGCAGGAAAATCAGCATATTGCTTACTGTGGTAAATCTGGCGCGCTTAACTTGATCCCAACAACCTAAGAGAAGTGGCTTGAAATTTTTCCAACTGAGGAGATAACTCGGCATTTCGTTAACTGTTTGAACTCGTCCGGTAACTCAGACGGAGCCGAACTTGCCAGAAACAACAGATATCACCTTCCAGTCGAAAAGTGCTGGATAGCCTCCCTGTGGTAAAAGGACAAGTGGACGATTACGAGAGGCTAGTATGCCCACAGAAAGAAATTAAAAAAAGAATAAGGTTTTCTTAAGTCAGTTCTGATGGGAGGGATCGAAGCACTCACGCAACCTCTAGATAGGGACCACAGGATCACCCACACAGACATGTGCAACCTATAAAGCCATCTTGACCAGTAAGAGCATCGATCTAGTTATTTTGAATGTCTGAAGCCGTAAGTGAGTCGTGCGTCCCACCAAGGATTCAGACCACATTCACAGGTAATGAATGAAAGCTGCCATTTGACTCAGCTCACTGGAACACAGGACTACAGAGCAAGAGCAATCGAATGTAGGGTTTTTAGTAATGAAGGGGGATTAAATGTTCTAACATATTCATCTTTAGTTACTTCTGCTGTACTGGGCTGTTTCCTACAGGTCAAAATAGTCTTGCAGTTTACTATTTCAAGTGCTACATTCACTGCCTCGCACACGCTTTGCTAAAACAGGCAATGATGACCGCTTCCGTTCGGCTGGTCTATAGAATGTAGTACGTCTTCTTAATCGTGGAAATAGAGTAAGATCGATCGATAGATCGAAAGATTTACGCCCAAGGATTATACAATAGTTCAATAGGATAGGGATATGATAGTTATCGTCACAAGTGCCCTCACTATTAAGACTTTCTGAGCTTGTCCGAATTGTACTAGCAAGAACTTTTGTAAAGAAAACTTGCTGCCAGATGCATGCCAATATTCCCGCCCGAGACTTTGGAATTTCGCAAGGTCTCTTAGAATAGAAGCATGCTAACAGTTATAACTTAACCTAAATCTTAGTGGCATTCCGATCAGTTTAAACCTGAGTTGAGGTTTGACCTACCGTCTGGATCAAAGCAAGAATAACAACTATGGTTTGCAATTTTACTCAAAGGCATAAGGAGCTCTATTCCAACCTTCTCAGAAGGACGGTTAAGTTTTCAGGGCACTTCTAGTCGAGAATGCAGACAAAGACGGTCAGTTGACGGCGCAGGTGCAGTACCCCTCACTCGGATGCTATTACCACCGCTTTTCGCAATAACGTGGGTTGAATATGCCAAGATACGTTCCAGCGTAAAGTTAAGAGAATTAATTTACGAAAAATTGCTAGTTTGGGTGTAAATAGTACGACACATCACCTGTGGGATTGCAGCTACTTAATATAAAATAAGTAGGCACACAGAGGGGATCTGCTACAAGGTACCGAAATGGTTGAGGCTTACGCTGGGATCGAGGAGGGAGTCGCCTGTGTTGAATCGTAATCAATAAGAAGGAGAACAGATGTGGTCGTCGGTTCGGCGCCAGGTACTCTTCCTGTGTACCAACCCTCGTCCGCCCTCAGAGTGTTGCTTATACTCAGACTGCCTACGTAGCAGGCAGCGGGACTAGATGGTAACGCACTTTGGAAGCTGGGCTCTGTACAATTCACCGCCTGGACGGTTTTTGAGAACTGCAAGGATAGGAAAGTAACAAAAAATTACATTTGGGCGGACGGATCCGTCCGTCTAGCTGACCACTGCAAGAGCTGCCGCTAAAGATAACTGAACCAGAACTACTGAAACAGTGATTCTGCCTAAAGAATGCTGGCGAAGCTGAAGCTAAAAAAATCGATAGAATAATAAAACCTCACGCTGTTTCGCGCGGTGGTGGATCACGTTACACGAAAAGGACTGTCTTGACTGCAATAAAGGGTTCTCCTGTTTCAAAACACACTCAAAGATTAGGGAAAATGCTTTTGGAGTTCGATCACCTTTCTGCTTAAATAGCTCAAAATCACTGCGGTTATGGCTTACCAAATACTCGAAGTTTGCTGATGAGAAATAAGCTGGTAAAATTTTACTGCAACAGAGAGACCTGCTTAATTCCACCACTCAGGCCGGATGAAGTTGTGGATGGGAAAATTAGGTTTTCATGTGTTTGACTGCATTGAATGTCCGGATTCAGAAAACAAGACTCAACATGGCGATTAGTACAGGACACGACTCACCAAAAACTGAAAGCAGTTTGCAGCATGCATGAAGGTACTGATCAGAATTTAAAAATCTGAGCCGAGCTTCATAACTTACGCTAATTTTGGGGCGCAGAAAGAAAAAAGGAAAGAGGTGGGCTGATATGGAGGTCTAAGCTCGCTTCCTATGACGCTTACCCGACTGACAGGGAATTCAACCTCCAATAGGATGGGGGGCAGGGGGTTTTTGAGGTCATTGATGGCCAATGGGGTGAAAAGCCAGGTTACGGATGGCACATCTCCATGGCCGGTCAAAGACCGCCACCTGAAGTGGAAGGAGAGATGAGCTGTCTCCCCAGCAAGCACATGCCGTGTGCTAACTGTGCTGTCCTCGTTGTTCTCTAGATAAGAGCACAAGTGCAATAACAATTGATGCATATATGCATAGACTAATAGCGACGTTATTATGGTTGAAAAGAGGGATGCGATGTTGGTGTTGGATACACATCCCCCCCTAAACGGGCCACGTGGTAGATGCGTTGGACCAACAGGGGGCCACAGTAGGGCACGGCAGGCGTTATTCGGGTTGCGCTCCCATAACGAATGCCGAACATGGAGGTGTGATGGCACGCCTAGGGGCGGCTAGGACTTAGGGGACCCAGCCGTGCCAGCCACCTGCGTCCTCTCCCACCTCTGGTTTTCTTGACTCTGTCTTGACACCAAGCTCAGGTGGGCTAGGATGAGAGAGTGCGGTAGATGCAGCGCAAGTCTACTATCACTTTAAACTAAATCACGCGCAAGTCACCGTCCCTGCTCCACTTTCCCATGGAGCATACGGGGGACATCGTCGGACTACGACCGTCAAACTGTCGGGTACACATCCCCATAACACTTTGGTGCACTGACCGATGAGTTATTCAGTAGGGAAGTGGAACAAGTTAGATTGGATTGTACGACTATGGGCGCTCGACGGAGAAGAGAACAAGAGCAGCAGCTTTGGCCTTCGCCGATTACTTGGAGCTTGTGATTAGGCTAAATTAACTGTGGTCGGTCTTAAAACTTATTCACGACTTTCGAAGGCAAACAAGCAGGATATACAGGAAATATTGTATGTTCTATGAAACTCCTGCTTTTATGAATTAGGAAGGAAGGCAGCAGTCTAACACTATAGTTCAGCAGCTGGCGGGGGAAACAGTGCGCTTCAAAGTTGACACGTAAGTTAAAAAAACAAGCCGAATTACGAGCGGAATATGTAAGGCCTGGAAAAATCTCAAAAAAACGAAGTGCACCTCAGAAAAAAACTTGTTGTTGAAGTGTTCAGCAAAAAGCTTCCGATCACGTTAGAACCAACTTTATCAGCAATTGGTAGCGGAAGGCAATAGCTTCAAATATTAACGTATTAAACGAATGTTGGAATAAGGAAAAATAATAGCACAGTTGCGTGGGTATACGGCTGACATGGCCGTCTTAGTAAAAATGTAAGAGAACACTTTAGACTGAAGTATCTTTCCAAAAATACTCAGTAGATACCACAATGCTGTCAAGGATTTTACTGAGATTAAAAGCTGGTCTTAATGCATTAAAAGCGTAAGACGGTCGCTGCAGTGTTAGCATTTATGAGGGCGATCTTGCACGCATCTACATATATAGCTTGGCACGTACGTTCGAAGATATAGTAAAATGTTGACTAGTTGAGAAGAAAATGGATGACATATCCCTAACAGTCATAATAAATGCTGAAGTCTTAAAACTCCTACAGTTGAATTGCTTGGAGGACCATTGCAGATAAATTCGAATTGTACATACCTGCATGAGAATCGCTATGCAACGCCAACCGATTTCTAGAATGCAAGGTAAGTAATGAGTGTGTTTATTTATTTTTCAACTCAAAACTAAAAGTACGCAATTTACAAAATAATGGTTAAGCTATATATCTGTAAACGTTCTAGTTGTTTACTTGCGAGTTCTGAGTGAAGATAAATTTTGGCAAAATCTAGCGACCCAACTTAAAACGTATGCGATCGAAAATTGTAGCGATCAGTAGAAATTAAGAGAATACAGAGAAACAGATATATACTAAAAAGGCTAAAATATGCCACCGTGTGTCAGCTGCTAAAGCAATTAAGTAGAACTCAAGTTCCCGCAAAAGGCAATTTTACTACGGTACTACTGGAAAGTAGAGAATTTATGCTTGTTTTGATTCTATAAGTAGAGACGTTATATATAAGCGTACAGATTTTAACAGGAAATATTCGACATGTACAGGAGAATAAAAAGCAATTCAAGCACTGTCGCACACGTAAAGCAAATTTTATAACCCAAGACTCGACCTTTCGCTTCATATATACAAACAAAAATATTTCAAGTAAATCCTGGTAACTCTTCCAAAGGTTGGCAGGAAAAATACACTGAACGCGCTGAATATATGTGACAAACGCTCCCTTTGAAGAAAACTCAAAGCACATAGTATAAAATTTAACCTTGGAAATCCTTTTGAAATATCCGACTCAGTCAAACATACGATGGCCTCCGGTTTGAGCAACAAAAGTATAACTAAAAAAAGAAAAAATCATATTAGAAGTCGTACATTTAAGCTTGCTAAAATCGAAGATCAAGGTTTGAAATATATAATAATTTACTGGAAATATTATTGTTTTTAATTATCATTTTTCAGTAGCTCTAAAGTCTTTAGCTAGGGTAAAGCATAAGTCTCTGAGAATATCGGTATTAAAAATGAAGGCATAGCACTTAAACGGTAATTTCAACCAAGTTAAACATTTTGTTAAGATTAGCCACTACGGCGACGAGCGAAAAGGTCCTACCAGCAAAATCAAGTATCTCAAGAAAGATCAAAGTAGAGTAACTGCGGTAACAATTGGGTATAATCTTCACCGAAAATCAATTACAGAAACACAATAAAGTAAGCCAGTATTTCAAAATATCCATTTGCATTGCCGTGCGTCGTTGGAGGAGTTAGTATAGATTTCCTGTAAACTATCAAGTGTATCTCACCATGAAAACTTATTGGTATGGATCCTTAAAAGTGATTAACAAATGAAACTTTACTGCAATATTAGGGATACAATAAATCTTGCAATAAGAATTTACGGTGCCCCAATTTTGTAAGAAAATGAAGAAGGAAAAAGTAAAGGTCTGTTCGTAATTACTTCCCGTATATCTACTCATATTGTACCATTGTACCGCTTAAAAGTGCACGGTAATAAGGATAATTATTTGTCATAATCACAGATGTGCGAAACGAGATATTTATTTTTAAAATAAATTTATCGCTTTAATCCCATCTGTTTCAAATAATTATACAAGCTCTCTCAAAAAGAATGAATCTTTCAACTGCTGTTAATGATGCAAGTGAATTTCTCTAATTAAATGTAGGTACAATAAGAAACGTTTTCCTTCTGGCTTTATATAAAAAACTAACGGTGCACTTGCAATTACAATTAATTGTAATATTACGTAATATATATTGCACAATATATTCCCATTCGTGGCACATATTTTTGCCGGAAAAAGGTGATAAAATGACAATAATTGCTGGATGAATGAGCATAAAATACTCACACCGAAAGAATAAATTGTGCTGTCTTGTTAGCAAAGATTTATTTTGGATATATGATCCAGGGATCCAACAAATATTGAAAAGGCGAAAATATGTATTGATTCATTAATGCATAACAAAAGGCATCAATAAACTTACATAATTGGTTCAAATAAAAATATCCACCGAAAGTAATAATGTCACTCCGCATTCGCTTGCGAGACATTGTCTCTCACATTACGATAACTTATAAAATATGTGGAGTAAACTTCGAATAAACGCTCAGCGTTCTACTATCAATTTAAAGTGTGGTAATGAATTTGAATGTCAGAAGGGATGGTAAAGAGTAATAACCTTCTTACATAAAAAAAACTGGTGGTTCGTTGGATACCTGGAGACTGAGGTACTTTGAGCACACATCGAACACGCATTTTCACACAGAAGTCTTCTGTTGTGAGATTTATTTATGACATAAGTATTTGCATAGACTAGGAAGGCAGTGTATACTAGGCTGGTAGTGGATTGCGTCTCAAAATTATGAGGAAATGCGTTGGAAGAACCAGGGCAAGAAATTCTAATTTATCTGTCTTAAGCCCTCCCTCAGGATGCTCGGATTGGGGAACATAATATGGGTTGCCTGGACGACCCAAAGAGACCAGAGAAAGCAAGAGGCAAATGAGCACGTGACGAATGAACCGCATAAAAGCAGTGATCAATATTCTTTGGGAGAAAACGAAAAGACTGCAAGGTATTTTTACGGGATTTTCGTCCGGACCTCGATAAATATGTCAAGAGATAACAGGCGATATAATGCCCTGTTGAGCGATAATCCCCCGATATTTTTAAAAGCTTGACTGAATCACCTTTCAAACTTAGAGATCAAATTATTTACAAAAAGTCAGGAATAAGTTCATGATGAACATATTGCAGTGAAATGCGCGTGTTCAACCAGGAAAACATGCGAACTGCCTCAGCAGAAAACCCGAAGCTCTTCCACAACTACATTAGGAAGTGCACTCGAAATAAAGACGCCATCCCTTTGTTAAAAACGGATGAAGGTGTCAAACTTTGCAAGGACGAGGAAAAGGCTGAGCATCTATCTGAGTTCTTTCAGTCGGTTTTTACGAGAGAAGTCAATCTAACCACTGATAACTATAGTGCGGAAGAGATCCCGACAATTGACTCAGTAGTCATAACAGAACCTATTGATCTGCAGGAACTACTGAAGCTGGACGAAACCAACTCGCCAGGGCCTGATGTAATACCGGCAAAGTTGTTGAAGGAGTTTGCCGTAGAGTTGGCAGAACCTTTGTGTCTACTCTTCCAAGCCTCCCTCTCTGCAGGCAGATTGCCACCCGATTGGAAGACCACGTGGATTTTCCCCGATAAATCGCCATGTTTGCTGACGACAGAAAGCTTTGGAAGGTCATCCACAACGAAGCTGATGAAGCAAATCTTCAGGCGAACTTGCATTGACTCGAGGAATGGTCGCAAAACTGGCTCCTTCCATTGAATGCTACCAAATGCAATATTCTGCAATTCGGCAGAACCAGCTCCGGGCACAAGAGAATTTACTATCTGGACGACACACCGCTACCAGAGGTAGAGGCTCAGAAAGATCTAGGAGTATGGATCACGCCCTCACTGAAGCCATCGTTCCATTGCTCAAAAGAAGCAAAATCTGCCATGTCAAGCTTGTATCTAATTAAGCGAGCGTTTGCAAAGTTCGACAAAGAGTGCTTTAATAAGGTCTTCGGGATGTTAGTGCGACCGCAATTGGAATTTGCCATACAAGCCTGGAGACCGTGGTCTGTCAACGACCACAACACCCTTGAGTAGGTCCAAAGACGTGCAACCAAGCTTTTTCAAGATCACGAAACACGATTGTCCAATTTTGATCTGTTTTCTCTGGACTATAGACAGCTATGCTTAGACAGTGCCTTCCCGGTGCTTACCAAATATAAATTCTAAAAAAACCTAATACAAGCTTTTCGCATGCTGCGGGGTCAGGATTGTTGCCTTGCAACTGGCGACTTCTTTGAGCTGGCCACTACCACTACTTTGCGAGGACATCCTATTAAACTACGTATGACAGGTGCAAGACTCAACATAAGAAATTCCTTCTTCTCCAACAGAGTGATTAAGGCCTGGAATGCTCTGCCTGCGGATATAATCATGTCCCCATCCGTTGACACTTTTAAGTGGAAGTTTGACCAGTGCAGCCATAAGTACCACTACAACATAAGAACCTAACACATTTCCTGAAACATAATTCCATCCACAATTTTCGCGTTATATAACATACTTCTCCCTATTTTTGAGTAATATTATTTTATAATTGTTTGTCCGATGCCCTGTAGTGTGACGGGGAGATAACTCTTTGTCCAACGTCCATTATGTGTCGGCCATTTTTTTTATTTGCAGTGTCATTGAGATCAATAGGGAGCTCAAAGTCTTCGCCTATATTTCCCCTTAATAAAACTGAACTGAACTGAACTGAATAACGAAAATGTGTACCCAGAATATTATCGAATGGATTTTATCGAATAACAATACGTCAAGTTCCGTTACCCGTCAAGGAAGTACACTTATGAAAACTGCGGATGCTGAAATTGGCAAAATAATCAGTTCTTCCATTTTTCAGAGGGGGTGAGATATCTCACAAATTCTTATCGAAAATAAGAGCTTGTGCATCCCCAGTTCATTTTTGAGTTATCCGATGCACACTTAGTAACCCGGCCATCTATTGTACCCGAAATATTGTAAGACATTGTGGTCGGAGCAAGTTTAACACCACTGTATCACCTTAATTTATTAGTCATACTTGTCTTTAAAATATTGTATCTAGGGGTTTAATTAGTTGAAACTGGATGAACAGCATAAATTTCAAAAAATGGCTTGCACTAAAGCTTACATCTTAATATTCTGCCGATAATTGTTTAACTTCCTAAACATATAGACCGACCAGTCGCCAAATGTTGCTAACCGGATCGCACTTGTGTTCAAATAATGCAGGCATGTATTGACCTCCGGTGATTAAATTGTGAGCATGTTTCGCACCTCTCCTGGGCGCATGATTTTTCTCCTTGGATTACTGCGGAGTCATTTGAACTGCGCAGGGTGATGAAAGCGTGAGGGAATATAACTGGCATCTGACGTTAGGGATAGGTATGGCAAGCAGGTATGCCAAAAAGTATCCTTAAGGTACTAACTGCAGTTTTCTAAGAAAATATGAGAAACGGCGGAGCTAGGTAATCCTCCTGTAACGGCCCTATATGAACAGTTAGTATAATCCCGATTATATCATCGAATATTGAAACTATTGTTAGACGCAAATGCTGGCTATCGACCACTGCCAGTATTCATACACCCACATATGACCGTAAATTAATGGCCCTATATTATTCGTAAACAGAGCCATTGTAACACCTGTTTGTCGCAAAAGCGAAAACGGAACTCGCTGACAGTTCGTAAGGTGAAGCTGGTTTTTATTTCGGATTGCACAGGTAAAGCTAACTAATGCAGTAAAGGTAAATGGGTAAATAGAGAGTTTCTGTATATTCCAGGAAGTGCCTGCGCCGTATTCGCAACCGCAGATGTAACTTTCAGTTCCACCGTTGATGTACCGATGAGTGTAAAGGTATTTTTCCCTCACAACACTGGGTTAAGTGCAATCTAATGAAAGCCAATAGAACGATTTTGTGTATCCAACAATGGGTAGGCACAACGCTGTCACTGGGGCACCCTGGAACTGCCCTCCACGTAGTCTCCACACCATGGGTATACCTGAGGAAATTTAGTTAAACTGGCCGAATTCGCCGAGTCTTGCAAGCACTATTACGATACATCAGGTTTCTATATCCTATATATAACGCACTTGCAACATAATCCCGAAAACCGTCAAAGAGGCCGTTAGTTGATAAAAGAGCTTGTAGTACAATATTATCGAAATTAAATTCTCAGAGGCATTCATATTTCACCTGTTTCGAGTACATTATACCAAAGCGGAATTAAGCAAGAAAATGTGTGTAAAAATGGCAAACAGGGTGTGTTCAGTGGATGTTTGGATGATTACTATAGTATTTGAAACTAAATTACAAAACGCAGTATATGGCTGAGATGCTCTTCGATCAAATGGACGAAAAATACTCCGCTATGATCGCCTGTTACTCCCCAAAACAGCACCAACCCAACCACCTGGAATTTCCTACTACTACTCAGATCTTACATCGAGGCTGCTCAACCAAACATGCCATCATTCTCGTCCAAGAATGGCGCTTCGGTTCCATTCGCATCCGTGCAAACTCATCTCGCAGCTCATTCCCTCCACGGTCTTTTTTCTCAGTTGTCTCACAAGATGAAAGGTCTTGCTGGACTAATATACTCACCTGACCTTCTGTGTCACTGTAATAGGAATACTTTGCAGTATCCTGCTCATGGGTTACCCAGGTAAGCCCCAATAGCTAGTTGTAGTACTCATTTCCCCTGTCCGTCATTTCCTCCTACATATACTAACCCTTTACCTACATCAGATGCTTGCTATGCCCCAAAATTTTTTCCTGAAACAGGCGGGAGCACCCACTCCCTATATTTAGTGGCCCGTCAACCACTGGACGACTAAGCGGCTCTCCATCAAAAACAACCAGCTTTCACACTTAATCTGTTCGTTCTTAATGCCAGATCCTTGCTCAATAAAATGCCCATGCTTCAAACTGTAGTCTTCGTCCACTGTCCAGATATTGTTATAGTAACTGAGACATGGGCAAACACCTTCCGTAGCCGACTCGGAACTCTTTCATCAAGTTTATAATTATTCCCGAAATGATCGTCGCAGCAGCCGTGGTGGAGGAAGCTGTATCTATGTTAAGCAAGCGTTGGCATCTCAGCACTTAGACTAGCCGCCATTTACCATGGTTAAAGAGAGATGTTTACTTCAAATTACCTTAAAAAATAATAACTCTTTTAGTTGGTTGTGTCAATCGCCCACCCACTGCCAGTGAGGATTAAGATCATTGTCTCTCACATACATTTTACGCATTACTTGATTGCTTTTGCTACTGAGCACAGTGGGACTATATGCTCTCTAACTGCGACTATTTCTATCTCGAGGCTTCCTCAAATTGAACGTCTCCATCGTTGCCTCTGGAACCATACAAGTAAAATTACTTTCTGCATCTATGGAATTTTGTACTCGTGTGAAAATGTCTTAGAAATCGTGTTTTGAGCAAGTTGTTTTCTACGGAATTATAACGAACTACAGATCTGCTCCGTGCGCAAATATCAACCTAGAAAGTAAGCCGTCAAAGTCGTGCAAGGTCTGGAGTCTTCGTGACCTACTCCGGTTCTTATATGTGTCCCCCAAGGCTCCGGCTTATGACCATTACTCTTCTTAGTCAATATCAACGACTGCGTTGAAGACCTGGGTTGCAGCGCCATCATGTTTGCAGATGATGTTAAATTGTGGAGGGTCATCAGATCTGATTCCGATAGGCACGCACTTCAAGGGAGTCTCAACCATCTTAGCAGCTGGTCTGCTCGTTGGCTTTTAAATGTTAACGTTGGGAAGTGTGCGGTCCTAAGACTCCGTACTAGAAAGACCAGTAAGGAGGATGATTCCTACCAATACCTTCTCAATGAGCAGCCTCTTTTGATTGTTGAGGAAACAGAAGGACCTCGTTGTTCTAATAAAATCCTCACTCAAACTATCTTCACAGTTTGTAAAGGCAGCTTAAACGCGCAATATAAGTTTTATTTGTGCTCAGACGTGGATTTGTACAGATTGATAAGGAAATATTCCGAAAAACCTACGGAGAATTTGTTCGATGTCACTTGGAATATGCCGTCCAGGCCTGGCGTCCGTGGTTTAAGAAGGATTATCTACACCTCAAACGGGTACAGGCGATGGCTACGAAGATGGTCAATACTCTTAGTTATCTGGCTTACGAAATCAGACTCGTTGAACTTGATTTGTTTCCTCTCAATTACAGGCAACTCGCGGTGACCTCATCCAAACCTACCGGATTATCAGAGGCCATGAGTGTGCCCTAGAATTTGCTGACTTCTTCGAATTGGCTGAGATGGAACATCTGCGGGGTCATCCCTTTAAACTGCAGAGGAAATTGGTCCACACGGACGTCCGTCGGAACGCCTTTTCGCAGAGGGTCGTTGGTGCATGGAACGGACTCCCTGATGAGGTGGTCCTTTCAAAAACTGTTGACACATTTAAATGCAAACTGGATACTCATTTGCTGAGAAACCATTGTACATAAAATGAAGCTTGTGTCAGTAGTGGCAGCTTATGCCTGGCCCACACATATCGGTTTTCATTTGTCAGAGTTATTGCTGTAAACTTTTATTCTTATGTCATTTTTGAATGCGAATATGGAGCTCAAGGGCGAAAGCCTAATTCCCTCAATAAACAGACTTAAAGTAACTTTAAACGAGATCCAACGTCTCCAGACCCGAGTTTGTGACATCGGAAATAAAAAGGAATCTGAAGATGAAATGAAGACTGTGGAAAACATGCGCCAGATATCACTCAAACTGAGCATTTTTCTGCTTTTAAGAAACAATGAAATTGGTGTCGGAATCTTCTGAGAGAAGAAAGATCAGCCCTTGAGACAGAAATAGTCAAAGACTTACCAAGAAACTCGAAAAGGTTCTTTGTTTTCGTGAATAATGCAAAAAGAAATCAGGACTCCATTCCTAGTCTAAAAGATTACCAGGGAAACAGGTTTACCGATAGCTCTTATAGGACCAACTTCTTATTCAATCGCCTGATGACCGTGTATACAAAGGAACCGCCTTTTGACGAGGAAGAACACCACAGTATTGCTACACCAGCATATAAAATAAGCACTCTACGTTCCCACGTATATTGCCCTCCTGTAACTAGAAATTTAGGAATTTTTCACTCAGTTGACGCTCCAGGACATAATACTGTATCTCTTCAATTGACATTTATATTTCTATCGACACTATTTACCGTTTACTTTACATTTTATCGTTTGCCTCGGAAAACTATCTCTTTCTGTTGTCCCCAATTCCTCTGGTTATTTGTTCGAATCTCCCATCTTCTTCCCGCGTCATCTGACACTAGCTTTATTACTGTACAACTCGAGACATTTGTTTGTAAATGCATTAATTTAAAGTTTACTAATCATCCCACATTGGAGAACCGTGTTTCCATCTAAATCGGCTTATGTTTAACACTGCTACTTACGGACGGGCACAAATAAAGCCAACTCAGGCGATTTAATCTGCTCAGGCTATAAAGTGGCTGGGTTAAAACAGAACTTTAGTAGAAATACCCGAACGATCTACAGTTAGCTGCCGGATATATCCTACAAATTTAACCAAATACGAAGCACAAAATATGAGAGAGTCGCAGAAGTCCTTATCAACCCCGGAATTCGATAGATACTCTCCAACCGTGGTGGACAATGACATAATCCTAGAATCCTACAGAGAAAGGAAACGGCTTTTGAAGGAACAGTTAAAACAGAAAATTAAATTATCCAGCCCAGACGCAGCAATGAATACACGCCCTATCGGAGTCCAAACACGCGACTTTCGGTGAGTCTTCCTTTGTTAGATTTTCGCAGCCACTGCCCCACTTTGATCCAAAGATTAAGCAATCATGCATTAGTGAGCCTAGCTTTTTACAGCGCTCTGAAGCTGAGAAATAAGACTGTCAGGGTTGTGACCAGCACTCTACGGATCCTCAGTTCGCATTTCCCAAACGGGAAGTGCTGTATTTTGATGGAAACCCTCTCAAATATTGGTTGTTTCTAAGAAGCTTTGAGAGTGAAATTCGAAAGTCGACTCTCCTACGTGATCCACTACTGTTGGCTGAGAAGCAATGTTCAGAGCTACGCCATTTTTGATCCCAGTGAAGGGTACCACGAGGCTCTCAAGACCCTTCTATGACGGTTCGGCCAACCCCACTCCATTACCAGTGCTTACATAGATAATTAAATTGACGATGGAGTCATCAAATCTATGGATCCTACTACCTTGATGAAGCTGGCTGGGGAAATGAGGAACTGCAAGAACACTTTGCAGCAGTTAGAGTACATAGCGGATTTTAATTAATCTAGGACGCTGGCCACGATGGTCAAGTGACTTCCTAAACCACGTCAGTTCAAGTGGTCAGCAACTGCTTCGTCGATATTACGTCTTGGTCAAGAGCCAACCTCTGATCTAACAGGATTTGTGGACGAGAGAGCCGATGTATTGATGGTACACCAATACTTCTCCCCAGGTCACGTTTCTGCGCCCAATCGTTCCCCATGTGATCGAGGACCGATGCGCAAGGCATATACGCATCACACACAGACTGTGGTAACAGCCCCAGTACCTAGCCCCTCGGAACTGCACTGGTGGTGCCTGCAATGTGAAGAAGCTCAGTTAACCGACCAATGTGGCCTGTTTGTCTCCCTCACCCAACCAAAAAGACCAGCTTTCATGGAACTTAATCGATTATGCCATTCTTTTCTAAAACCCAATCAACTGTATGTCGCGTAAGACATGCAGCGTCACTCGGTGCTCTATGCGCCAGCACCCGCTGCTGCACCGACAAGAAGACAGGGCTGGTGCGTTTCCGACGAAAGAGCACACAGAGTCGAGTACCGAAACATCCCACGGCCTCACAACATGCGGCACTGGGCAATTTGTTTCTCTAGGAGTGTTCCTTGTCAAAGTTTTTAGGCCTCTCGATTTAGTTAACACTTATGCCTTCCTCAATAGTGGCTCAGACACAACGCTAATCGATGAAACTTGTTAAAACGATTAGGCCTCATTGGCTGACCAGCAGTGTTGTCAGTATGCACCGTCGTTCAAACAGCAGAAGTGAGATCCAAATAAGTGGGTTTTGAGATAAGTGCGATGGAAGGGCAATACGGACTAGCAGTAAAAAAGGTCATCTCCCCAAGATAAAGCGTTTTGCCTTAACTAGAAACCAGGCAGCGCGTTGGGAACATATAGGCAATATCGAACTCCCCATTGTTGACGGAGTGAATGTATCAACACTAATCAGGATGAATGTGCCTGCCTCTCACTGGGTACTCGAACACCGATACGATGGACCGGAGGATCCCAATGCTATTCGGACCTTTCTCGGTTGGGTAATCATGGGGCCAGCAGCTGAACAAGGTAGTCGCGAACATTGACTGTTTTGCGCGAAAAAGACTTAGTCGACCAAAGGATAGAACACATGTGGAACTTCGAGTTCGGTGAGCCCATACCCTTAAGCAAAGCAAATTCCGTAGACGACAAAAGAGTTTTGCAGTTGTTCGAATCCCATGCATATCTGACTCAAGGGCACTTGGAAGACCCTCTACCCTGGAAGTAAGGCTCTCCCTGTTTGCCTGACAACGAGCCTGCTGCCCATAGACGTTTATATGCCTAAAAACAGGATGATGAGAAACCCCGAGAATAACGAGCGATAAATTACGGTGATCTCTGAATATATCAATAAGAGTTACGCAGAACCTGCTGCAACGACACCTCCTTTTGGTCCTGGACAATTTTGGATTCTGCCCCACCACTCGGTAGTAAATCCGATGAAACCGGAAAAGCTGAGAGTAATGTTCGACTGCGCCAGCCAGTACAGGGGTACATCGCTCAACCATCAACTACTGCAGGGGGCCAAACCTGGCCAACAGTTTATGTGAAATTTAACTAGATTCCGTGACTTCCCGTACGTAGCGGTGGCAGACATAGAAAGCTATGTTACACCAGGTTCGAGTTCCGAATTCTCAACCTTCGTCTCTACGTTTTCTGTGGGGGCTAAATGGTAACTTAGAATACGATCCTGAGGCTCATCAAATGGCCGTACATCCATTCGGGGCAACCTCTACCCCAATATCAGTGTCAGTATCGGTAAATTTGAGGGAGATGTAGGTGAGTCACCTTTGAATTCCCTATTTGTACATGCGAGTTGTGGCATTAAAAAAATAGTATCGCGATATGTCGGCGAGGCCAACATATTTGAAAAAGAGCAGACAGTTAAAAAAACTCCCGGTGATATTTAGGAGAAAAAATTGTCGCCCTTGGGGGTCCAACGGGAGGCATTGCGGAGGTTACATGAATCAGCCAAATGCTCCCTTGCTGATTGCAGCGTCCGTTGAGGGATTTCAAAGGGGAAATATATGCCCAGATCATCCTCGGTCCATTGCCATTCGAACCAAGGGAGAACGTTCATACACCTCATGGACGACGGCCGCCAGGTCCAGCTGATGTGAACACTCACGGTATCACCAAGGTGTGCAAATAATTAAGCAGCGAAGACCTCGAGGACCCCAGCATGGGAATTATGGGAGAGTGGAAGACCTCATAGGAAAAATAACAAACATAAAGAAATGTTACTCACATATAGCTAGTAGTATCATAAATACCTCATTTGCTGACGTCAATCTTGCAGCTTTCAGTTCGTGTTGTAGCTCGCACCATTATATCGATCTAACTTTCGCTAAAAAACCTCCAAGGAGTCCGACATTACATCATCTAGAGGAAGACTATTCCAAACTTCAACTACTCTTTTTGGAGAAGAAGTACTTCCGAGTGTCTAGCCTTGCTCCAGTCACACGTAATTTGAGTGAATGACCTCTCAAGATCGTTGTTGTTGCTAGCTCGAAAAAATCATCTGGGACGAAACAACAGTCCTGGACGCATAGTATGCGGAATATTTTGTATCAGGTCCCCCGAAGCTGTCTATAGCGCAGACGAGCTTCACGCTTCTACTCTTCTTCCTCGGACAGAAAGGAAAGCACAAACACCAAGGAGCATGGGCAAGCAGATGCAAACCACAAAGTCTCACATCCGCTATCCTACACACAACACCTCAAACTCATACCCATCGCGAGCACCGACCGTCGTGACACCAGGTGCCTGCCTCGTGCTCCTTCCCTCGATTGGCGCGACGATTCCTCCAAATAACCAACTTCATAGTTGACACTGCAAAAGACAAGAAGAAAGACCTGCAGCCCGGGCATCCGCAGTGACAGGCCGCAGTCCCCCTCTATCAGTTCTCCATGTCCACGTACCCCGAGCCAGTACAGGGGTACATCGCTCAACCATCAACTACTGCAGGGGCCAAACCTGGCCAACAGTTTATGTGAAATTTAACTAGATTCCGTGACTTCCCGTACGTAGCGGTGGCAGACATAGAAGCTATGTTACACCAGGTTCGAGTTCCGAATTCTCAACCTTCGTCTCTACGTTTTCTGTGGGGGGCTAAATGGTAACTTAGAATACGATCCTGAGGCTCATCAAATGGCCGTACATCCATTCGGGGCAACCTCTACCCAATATCAGTGTCAGTATCGGTAAATTTGAGGGAGATGTAGGTGAGTCACCTTTGAATTCCCTATTTGTACATGCGAGTTGTGGTATTAAAAATAGTATCGCGATATGTCGGCGAGGCCAACATATTTGAAAAAAAGAGCAGACAGTTAAAAAAACTCCCGGTGATATTTAGGAGAAAAAAATTGTCGCCCTTGGGGGTCCAACGGGAGGCATTGCGGAGGTTACATGAATCAGCCAAATGCTCCCTTGCTGATTGCAGCGTCCGTTGAGGGATTTCAAAGGGGAAATATATGCCCAGATCATCCTCGGTCCATTGCCATTCGAACCAAGGGAGAACGTTCATACACCTCATGGACGACGGCCGCCAGGTCCAGCTGATGTGAACACTCACGGTATCACCAAGGTGTGCAAATAATTAAGCAGCGAAGACCTCGAGGACCCCAGCATGGGAATTATGGGAGAGTGGAAGACCTCATAGGAAAATAACAAACATAAAGAAATGTTACTCACATATAGCTAGTAGTATCATAAATACCTCATTTGCTGACGTCACTCTTGCAGCTTTCAGTTCGTGTTGTAGCTCGCACCATTATATCGATCTAACTTTCGCTAAAAAAACCTCCAAGGAGTCCGACATTACATCATCTAGAGGAAGACTATTCCAAACTTCAACTACTCTTTTTGGAGAAGAAGTACTTCCGAGTGTCTAGCCTTGCTCCAGTCACACGTAATTTGAGTGAATGACCTCTCAAGTTCGTTGTTGTTGCTAGCTCAAAAAAATCATCTGGGACGAAACAACAGTCCTGGACGCATAGTATGCGGAATATTTGTATCAGGTCCCCCGAAGCTGTCTATAGCGCAGACGAGCTTCACGCTTCTACTCTTCTTCCTCGGACAGAAAGGAAAGCACAAACACCAAGGAGCATGGGCAAGCAGATGCAAACCACAAAGTCTCACATCCGCTCTCCTACACACAACACCTCAAACTCATACCCATCGCGAGCACCGACCGTCGTGACACCAGGTGCCTGCCTCGTGCCCTTCCTCGATTGGCGCGACGATTCCTCCAAATAACCAACTTCATAGTTGACACTGCAAAAGACAAGAAGAAAGACCTGCGGCCCAGGCATCCGCAGTGACAGGCCGCAGTCCCCCCTCTATCAGTTCTCCATGTCCACGTACCCCGATCACAGCCAACGTACCTCCACGACTCCCGTACGCACCGCCGCCATCGCCGACTGCGTGCCCCTCCCTGCCAACACAAAACAATCCAACGCAGGCCTACGCCAGACTTCAAGGGCATTCACATCAAAATCATCAACTCACCGACTTCACCAACTTTCGTACACTTCTCCCGACATTCACAAAAACCCACTAACTCACGTGAACACGGACAAGGCTACAATAGCCTGATAAACACGCATCCACGAGCAGGGAACGGCGCCATCAAGTCAACGGCCGCTACCACCGCCGCCACGGCTGCTGCCTCCGGATTGCACCTCTAAGGGGTATCACAGTAAGCGAAAGAAAAACACACACCTACCAAAAAATCAACTCACTATAAAACTCACAATATCTAAACTGGCCTAGCATGAAACCAATATGTACAAAGCATTACAACATTGCACTCTTCCTCTCCAACACATGATACACTTACTGCTACTTCAGCATGGACCTACCACTCCTTGCACTTCGACCTATCTCAGAAATAAACACGATGCACTAATTGTCCTCTCCAAGTCACAAAAACTCACTTTTTAGCAGTCCTCCGTCAGATAGCCTGAAACCAAGACGATACACAAACCACGGGACACAAGATAACATGCCACATTACAAAACGCCTTTCAAAGCTTACATGTGACCAGCAGCACGGGGGAGAC
Source organism: Schistocephalus solidus (assembly GCA_017591395.1). Lineage (NCBI taxonomy): Eukaryota > Metazoa > Platyhelminthes > Cestoda > Diphyllobothriidea > Diphyllobothriidae > Schistocephalus > Schistocephalus solidus. Next base: position 16,378 of record WEDG01009050.1, on the reverse strand, counting down.
ACATGGTTTCTCAACTCGCATTCTCTTGGCCTCGTCGTAGTTGAAAAAGCAGACGCACAAACCTGCTAAGCTAAAACATCAGTTACCTGCTTGCTTCCTTCCTTCCTTCGCATACGGCTTGCACTCGCACACTTGTGCATGTCTAAACCGAAAACAGTTAGAACAACCCACCCTCCTCTTGCTCGCAGTCCAAAAACAGGCCGTCTTTCCTCTTCTATTCAATCAGCTAAACAACACTACCTTCTGTTGCTGCTGCTGCTGCTGCTTCCTTCTGCGCAGACGAGCTTCACGCTTCTACTCTTCTTCCTCGGACAGAAAGGAAAGCACAAACACCAAGGAGCATGGGCAAGCAGATGCAAACCACAAAGTCTCACATCCGCTCTCCTACACACAACACCTCAAACTCATACCCATCGCGAGCACCGACCGTCGTGACACCAGGTGCCTGCCTCGTGCCCTTCCTCGATTGGCGCGACGATTCCTCCAAATAACCAACTTCATAGTTGACACTGCAAAAGACAAGAAGAAAGACCTGCAGCCCGGGCATCCGCAGTGACAGGCCGCAGTCCCCCCTCTATCAGTTCTCCATGTCCACGTAACCCGATCACAGCCAACGTACCTCCACGACTCCCGTACGCACCGCCGCCATCGCCGACTGTGTGCCCCTCCCTGCCAACACAAAACAATCCAACGCAGGCCTACGCCAGACTTCAAGGGCATTCACATCAAAATCATCAACTCACCGACTTCACCAACTTTCGTACACTTCTCCCGACATTCACAAAAACCCACTAACTCACGTGAACACGGACAAGGCTACAATAGCCTGATAAACACGCATCCACGAGCAGGGAACGGCGCCATCAAGTCAACGGCCGCTACCACCGCCGCCACGGCTGCTGCCTCCGGATTGCACCTCTAAGGGGTATCACAGTAAGCGAAAGAAAAACACACACCTACCAAAAAATCAACTCACTATAAAACTCACAATATCTAAACTGGCCTAGCATGAAACCAATATGTACAAAGCATTACAACATTGCACTCTTCCTCTCCAACACATGATACACTTACTGCTACTTCAGCATGGACCTACCACTCCTTGCACTTCGACCTATCTCAGAAATAAACACGATGCACTAATTGTCCTCTCCAAGTCACAAAAACTCACTTTTTAGCAGTCCTCCGTCAGATAGCCTGAAACCAAGACGATACACAAACCACGGGACACAAGATAACATGCCACATTACAAAACGCCTTTCAAAGCTTACATGTGACCAGCAGCACGGGGGAGACACATGGTTTCTCAACTCGCATTCTCTTGGCCTCGTCGTGGTTGAAAAAGCAGACGCACAAACCTGCTAAGCTAAAACATCAGTTACCTGCTTGCTTCCTTCCTTCCTTCGCATACGGCTTGCACTCGCACACTTGTGCATGTCTAAACCGAAAACAGTTAGAACAACCCACCCTCCTCTTGCTCGCAGTCCAAAACAGGCCGTCTTTCCTCTTCTATTCAATCAGCTAAACAACACTACCTTCTGTTGCTGCTGCTGCTGCTGCTTCCTTCTGCGCAGACGAGCTTCACGCTTCTACTCTTCTTCCTCGGACAGAAAGGAAAGCACAAACACCAAGGAGCATGGGCAAGCAGATGCAAACCACAAAGTCTCACATCCGCTCTCCTACACACAACACCTCAAACTCATACCCATCGCGAGCACCGACCGTCGTGACACCAGGTGCCTGCCTCGTGCCCTTCCTCGATTGGCGCGACGATTCCTCCAAATAACCAACTTCATAGTTGACACTGCAAAAGACAAGAAGAAAGACCTGCAGCCCGGGCATCCGCAGTGACAGGCCGCAGTCCCCCCTCTATCAGTTCTCCATGTCCACGTACCCCGATCACAGCCAACGTACCTCCACGACTCCCGTACGCACCGCCGCCATCGCCGACTGTGTGCCCCTCCCTGCCAACACAAAACAATCCAACGCAGGCCTACGCCAGACTTCAAGGGCATTCACATCAAAATCATCAACTCACCGACTTCACCAACTTTCGTACACTTCTCCCGACATTCACAAAAACCCACTAACTCACGTGAACACGGACAAGGCTACAATAGCCTGATAAACACGCATCCACGAGCAGGGAACGGCGCCATCAAGTCAACGGCCGCTACCACCGCCGCCACGGCTGCTGCCTCCGGATTGCACCTCTAAGGGGTATCACAGTAAGCGAAAGAAAAACACACACCTACCAAAAAATCAACTCACTATAAAACTCACAATATCTAAACTGGCCTAGCATGAAACCAATATGTACAAAGCATTACAACATTGCACTCTTCCTCTCCAACACATGATACACTTACTGCTACTTCAGCATGGACCTACCACTCCTTGCACTTCGACCTATCTCAGAAATAAACACGATGCACTAATTGTCCTCTCCAAGTCACAAAAACTCACTTTTTAGCAGTCCTCCGTCAGATAGCCTGGAAACCAAGACGATACACAAACCACGGGACACAAGATAACATGCCACATTACAAAACGCCTTTCAAAGCTTACATGTGACCAGCAGCACGGGGGAGACACATGGTTTCTCAACTCGCATTCTCTTGGCCTCGTCGTAGTTGAAAAAGCAGACGCACAAACCTGCTAAGCTAAAACATCAGTTACCTGCTTGCTTCCTTCCTTCCTTCGCATACGGCTTGCACTCGCACACTTGTGCATGTCTAAACCGAAAACAGTTAGAACAACCCACCCTCCTCTTGCTCGCAGTCCAAAACAGGCCGTCTTTCCTCTTCTATTCAATCAGCTAAACAACACTACCTTCTGTTGCTGCTGCTGCTGCTTCCTTCTGCGCAGACGAGCTTCACGCTTCTACTCTTCTTCCTCGGACAGAAAGGAAAGCACAAACACCAAGGAGCATGGGCAAGCAGATGCAAACCACAAAGTCTCACATCCGCTCTCCTACACACAACACCTCAAACTCATACCCATCGCGAGCACCGACCGTCGTGACACCAGGTGCCTGCCTCGTGCCCTTCCTCGATTGGCGCGACGATTCCTCCAAATAACCAACTTCATAGTTGACACTGCAAAAGACAAGAAGAAAGACCTGCAGCCCGGGCATCCGCAGTGACAGGCCGCAGTCCCCCCTCTATCAGTTCTCCATGTCCACGTACCCCGATCACAGCCAACGTACCTCCACGACTCCCGTACGCACCGCCGCCATCGCCGACTGTGTGCCCCTCCCTGCCAACACAAAACAATCCAACGCAGGCCTACGCCAGACTTCAAGGGCATTCACATCAAAATCATCAACTCACCGACTTCACCAACTTTCGTACACTTCTCCCGACATTCACAAAAACCCACTAACTCACGTGAACACGGACAAGGCTACAATAGCCTGATAAACACGCATCCACGAGCAGGGAACGGCGCCATCAAGTCAACGGCCGCTACCACCGCCGCCACGGCTGCTGCCTCCGGATTGCACCTCTAAGGGGTATCACAGTAAGCGAAAGAAAAACACACACCTACCAAAAAATCAACTCACTATAAAACTCACAATATCTAAACTGGCCTAGCATGAAACCAATATGTACAAAGCATTACAACATTGCACTCTTCCTCTCCAACACATGATACACTTACTGCTACTTCAGCATGGACCTACCACTCCTTGCACTTCGACCTATCTCAGAAATAAACACGATGCACTAATTGTCCTCTCCAAGTCACAAAAACTCACTTTTTAGCAGTCCTCCGTCAGATAGCCTGAAACCAAGACGATACACAAACCACGGGACACAAGATAACATGCCACATTACAAAACGCCTTTCAAAGCTTACATGTGACCAGCAGCACGGGGAGACACATGGTTTCTCAACTCGCATTCTCTTGGCCTCGTCGTGGTTGAAAAAGCAGACGCACAAACCTGCTAAGCTAAAACATCAGTTACCTGCTTGCTTCCTTCCTTCCTTCGCATACGGCTTGCACTCGCACACTTGTGCATGTCTAAACCGAAAACAGTTAGAACAACCCACCCTCCTCTTGCTCGCAGTCCAAAACAGGCCGTCTTTTCCTCTTCTATTCAATCAGCTAAACAACACTACCTTCTGTTGCTGCTGCTGCTGCTTCCTTCTGCGCAGACGAGCTTCACGCTTCTACTCTTCTTCCTCGGACAGAAAGGAAAGCACAAACACCAAGGAGCATGGGCAAGCAGATGCAAACCACAAAGTCTCACATCCGCTCTCCTACACACAACACCTCAAACTCATACCCATCGCGAGCACCGACCGTCGTGACACCAGGTGCCTGCCTCGTGCCCTTCCTCGATTGGCGCGACGATTCCTCCAAATAACCAACTTCATAGTTGACACTGCAAAAGACAAGAAGAAAGACCTGCAGCCCGGGCATCCGCAGTGACAGGCCGCAGTCCCCCCTCTATCAGTTCTCCATGTCCACGTAACCCGATCACAGCCAACGTACCTCCACGACTCCCGTACGCACCGCCGCCATCGCCGACTGTGTGCCCCTCCCTGCCAACACAAAACAATCCAACGCAGGCCTACGCCAGACTTCAAGGGCATTCACATCAAAATCATCAACTCACCGACTTCACCAACTTTCGTACACTTCTCCCGACATTCACAAAAACCCACTAACTCACGTGAACACGGACAAGGCTACAATAGCCTGATAAACACGCATCCACGAGCAGGGAACGGCGCCATCAAGTCAACGGCCGCTACCACCGCCGCCACGGCTGCTGCCTCCGGATTGCACCTCTAAGGGGTATCACAGTAAGCGAAAGAAAAACACACACCTACCAAAAAATCAACTCACTATAAAACTCACAATATCTAAACTGGCCTAGCATGAAACCAATATGTACAAAGCATTACAACATTGCACTCTTCCTCTCCAACACATGATACACTTACTGCTACTTCAGCATGGACCTACCACTCCTTGCACTTCGACCTATCTCAGAAATAAACACGATGCACTAATTGTCCTCTCCAAGTCACAAAAACTCACTTTTTAGCAGTCCTCCGTCAGATAGCCTGAAACCAAGACGATACACAAACCACGGGACACAAGATAACATGCCACATTACAAAACGCCTTTCAAAGCTTACATGTGACCAGCAGCACGGGGGAGACACATGGTTTCTCAACTCGCATTCTCTTGGCCTCGTCGTAGTTGAAAAAGCAGACGCACAAACCTGCTAAGCTAAAACATCAGTTACCTGCTTGCTTCCTTCCTTCCTTCGCATACGGCTTGCACTCGCACACTTGTGCATGTCTAAACCGAAAACAGTTAGAACAACCCACCCTCCTCTTGCTCGCAGTCCAAAACAGGCCGTCTTTTCCTCTTCTATTCAATCAGCTAAACAACACTACCTTCTGTTGCTGCTGCTGCTGCTGCTTCCTTCTGCGCAGACGAGCTTCACGCTTCTACTCTTCTTCCTCGGACAGAAAGGAAAGCACAAACACCAAGGAGCATGGGCAAGCAGATGCAAACCACAAAGTCTCACATCCGCTCTCCTACACACAACACCTCAAACTCATACCCATCGCGAGCACCGACCGTCGTGACACCAGGTGCCTGCCTCGTGCCCTTCCTCGATTGGCGCGACGATTCCTCCAAATAACCAACTTCATAGTTGACACTGCAAAAGACAAGAAGAAAGACCTGCAGCCCGGGCATCCGCAGTGACAGGCCGCAGTCCCCCCTCTATCAGTTCTCCATATCCACGTACCCCGATCACAGCCAACGTACCTCCACGACTCCCGTACGCACCGCCGCCATCGCCGACTGTGTGCCCCTCCCTGCCAACACAAAACAATCCAACGCAGGCCTACGCCAGACTTCAAGGGCATTCACATCAAAATCATCAACTCACCGACTTCACCAACTTTCGTACACTTCTCCCGACATTCACAAAAACCCACTAACTCACGTGAACACGGACAAGGCTACAATAGCCTGATAAACACGCATCCACGAGCAGGGAACGGCGCCATCAAGTCAACGGCCGCTACCACCGCCGCCACGGCTGCTGCCTCCGGATTGCACCTCTAAGGGGTATCACAGTAAGCGAAAGAAAAACACACACCTACCAAAAAATCAACTCACTATAAAACTCACAATATCTAAACTGGCCTAGCATGAAACCAATATGTACAAAGCATTACAACATTGCACTCTTCCTCTCCAACACATGATACACTTACTGCTACTTCAGCATGGACCTACCACTCCTTGCACTTCGACCTATCTCAGAAATAAACACGATGCACTAATTGTCCTCTCCAAGTCACAAAAACTCACTTTTTAGCAGTCCTCCGTCAGATAGCCTGAAACCAAGACGATACACAAACCACGGGACACAAGATAACATGCCACATTACAAAACGCCTTTCAAAGCTTACATGTGACCAGCAGCACGGGGGAGACACATGGTTTCTCAACTCGCATTCTCTTGGCCTCGTCGTAGTTGAAAAAGCAGACGCACAAACCTGCTAAGCTAAAACATCAGTTACCTGCTTGCTTCCTTCCTTCCTTCGCATACGGCTTGCACTCGCACACTTGTGCATGTCTAAACCGAAAACAGTTAGAACAACCCACCCTCCTCTTGCTCGCAGTCCAAAACAGGCCGTCTTTCCTCTTCTATTCAATCAGCTAAACAACACTACCTTCTGTTGCTGCTGCTGCTGCTTCCTTCTGCGCAGACGAGCTTCACGCTTCTACTCTTCTTCCTCGGACAGAAAGGAAAGCACAAACACCAAGGAGCATGGGCAAGCAGATGCAAACCACAAAGTCTCACATCCGCTCTCCTACACACAACACCTCAAACTCATACCCATCGCGAGCACCGACCGTCGTGACACCAGGTGCCTGCCTCGTGCCCTTCCTCGATTGGCGCGACGATTCCTCCAAATAACCAACTTCATAGTTGACACTGCAAAAGACAAGAAGAAAGACCTGCAGCCCGGGCATCCGCAGTGACAGGCCGCAGTCCCCCCTCTATCAGTTCTCCATATCCACGTACCCCGATCACAGCCAACGTACCTCCACGACTCCCGTACGCACCGCCGCCATCGCCGACTGTGTGCCCCTCCCTGCCAACACAAAACAATCCAACGCAGGCCTACGCCAGACTTCAAGGGCATTCACATCAAAATCATCAACTCACCGACTTCACCAACTTTCGTACACTTCTCCCGACATTCACAAAAACCCACTAACTCACGTGAACACGGACAAGGCTACAATAGCCTGATAAACACGCATCCACGAGCAGGGAACGGCGCCATCAAGTCAACGGCCGCTACCACCGCCGCCACGGCTGCTGCCTCCGGATTGCACCTCTAAGGGGTATCACAGTAAGCGAAAGAAAAACACACACCTACCAAAAAATCAACTCACTATAAAACTCACAATATCTAAACTGGCCTAGCATGAAACCAATATGTACAAAGCATTACAACATTGCACTCTTCCTCTCCAACACATGATACACTTACTGCTACTTCAGCATGGACCTACCACTCCTTGCACTTCGACCTATCTCAGAAATAAACACGATGCACTAATTGTCCTCTCCAAGTCACAAAAACTCACTTTTTAGCAGTCCTCCGTCAGATAGCCTGGAAACCAAGACGATACACAAACCACGGGACACAAGATAACATGCCACATTACAAAACGCCTTTCAAAGCTTACATGTGACCAGCAGCACGGGGGAGACACATGGTTTCTCAACTCGCATTCTCTTGGCCTCGTCGTGGTTGAAAAAGCAGACGCACAAACCTGCTAAGCTAAAACATCAGTTACCTGCTTGCTTCCTTCCTTCCTTCGCATACGGCTTGCACTCGCACACTTGTGCATGTCTAAACCGAAAACAGTTAGAACAACCCACCCTCCTCTTGCTCGCAGTCCAAAACAGGCCGTCTTTTCCTCTTCTATTCAATCAGCTAAACAACACTACCTTCTGTTGCTGCTGCTGCTGCTTCCTTCTGCGCAGACGAGCTTCACGCTTCTACTCTTCTTCCTCGGACAGAAAGGAAAGCACAAACACCAAGGAGCATGGGCAAGCAGATGCAAACCACAAAGTCTCACATCCGCTCTCCTACACACAACACCTCAAACTCATACCCATCGCGAGCACCGACCGTCGTGACACCAGGTGCCTGCCTCGTGCCCTTCCTCGATTGGCGCGACGATTCCTCCAAATAACCAACTTCATAGTTGACACTGCAAAAGACAAGAAGAAAGACCTGCAGCCCGGGCATCCGCAGTGACAGGCCGCAGTCCCCCCTCTATCAGTTCTCCATATCCACGTACCCCGATCACAGCCAACGTACCTCCACGACTCCCGTACGCACCGCCGCCATCGCCGACTGTGTGCCCCTCCCTGCCAACACAAAACAATCCAACGCAGGCCTACGCCAGACTTCAAGGGCATTCACATCAAAATCATCAACTCACCGACTTCACCAACTTTCGTACACTTCTCCCGACATTCACAAAAACCCACTAACTCACGTGAACACGGACAAGGCTACAATAGCCTGATAAACACGCATCCACGAGCAGGGAACGGCGCCATCAAGTCAACGGCCGCTACCACCGCCGCCACGGCTGCTGCCTCCGGATTGCACCTCTAAGGGGTATCACAGTAAGCGAAAGAAAAACACACACCTACCAAAAAATCAACTCACTATAAAACTCACAATATCTAAACTGGCCTAGCATGAAACCAATATGTACAAAGCATTACAACATTGCACTCTTCCTCTCCAACACATGATACACTTACTGCTACTTCAGCATGGACCTACCACTCCTTGCACTTCGACCTATCTCAGAAATAAACACGATGCACTAATTGTCCTCTCCAAGTCACAAAAACTCACTTTTTAGCAGTCCTCCGTCAGATAGCCTGAAACCAAGACGATACACAAACCACGGGACACAAGATAACATGCCACATTACAAAACGCCTTTCAAAGCTTACATGTGACCAGCAGCACGGGGGAGACACATGGTTTCTCAACTCGCATTCTCTTGGCCTCGTCGTGGTTGAAAAAGCAGACGCACAAACCTGCTAAGCTAAAACATCAGTTACCTGCTTGCTTCCTTCCTTCCTTCGCATACGGCTTGCACTCGCACACTTGTGCATGTCTAAACCGAAAACAGTTAGAACAACCCACCCTCCTCTTGCTCGCAGTCCAAAACAGGCCGTCTTTCCTCTTCTATTCAATCAGCTAAACAACACTACCTTCTGTTGCTGCTGCTGCTGCTGCTGCTGCTTCCTTCTGCGCAGACGAGCTTCACGCTTCTACTCTTCTTCCTCGGACAGAAAGGAAAGCACAAACACCAAGGAGCATGGGCAAGCAGATGCAAACCACAAAGTCTCACATCCGCTCTCCTACACACAACACCTCAAACTCATACCCATCGCGAGCACCGACCGTCGTGACACCAGGTGCCTGCCTCGTGCCCTTCCTCGATTGGCGCGACGATTCCTCCAAATAACCAACTTCATAGTTGACACTGCAAAAGACAAGAAGAAAGACCTGCAGCCCGGGCATCCGCAGTGACAGGCCGCAGTCCCCCCTCTATCAGTTCTCCATGTCCACGTAACCCCGATCACAGCCAACGTACCTCCACGACTCCCGTACGCACCGCCGCCATCGCCGACTGTGTGCCCCTCCCTGCCAACACAAAAACAATCCAACGCAGGCCTACGCCAGACTTCAAGGGCATTCACATCAAAATCATCAACTCACCGACTTCACCAACTTTCGTACACTTCTCCCGACATTCACAAAAACCCACTAACTCACGTGAACACGGACAAGGCTACAATAGCCTGATAAACACGCATCCACGAGCAGGGAACGGCGCCATCAAGTCAACGGCCGCTACCACCGCCGCCACGGCTGCTGCCTCCGGATTGCACCTCTAAGGGGTATCACAGTAAGCGAAAGAAAAACACACACCTACCAAAAAATCAACTCACTATAAAACTCACAATATCTAAACTGGCCTAGCATGAAACCAATATGTACAAAGCATTACAACATTGCACTCTTCCTCTCCAACACATGATACACTTACTGCTACTTCAGCATGGACCTACCACTCCTTGCACTTCGACCTATCTCAGAAATAAACACGATGCACTAATTGTCCTCTCCAAGTCACAAAAACTCACTTTTTAGCAGTCCTCCGTCAGATAGCCTGAAACCAAGACGATACACAAACCACGGGACACAAGATAACATGCCACATTACAAAACGCCTTTCAAAGCTTACATGTGACCAGCAGCACGGGGGAGACACATGGTTTCTCAACTCGCATTCTCTTGGCCTCGTCGTAGTTGAAAAAGCAGACGCACAAACCTGCTAAGCTAAAACATCAGTTACCTGCTTGCTTCCTTCCTTCCTTCGCATACGGCTTGCACTCGCACACTTGTGCATGTCTAAACCGAAAACAGTTAGAACAACCCACCCTCCTCTTGCTCGCAGTCCAAAACAGGCCGTCTTTCCTCTTCTATTCAATCAGCTAAACAACACTACCTTCTGTTGCTGCTGCTGCTGCTGCTTCCTTCTGCGCAGACGAGCTTCACGCTTCTACTCTTCTTCCTCGGACAGAAAGGAAAGCACAAACACCAAGGAGCATGGGCAAGCAGATGCAAACCACAAAGTCTCACATCCGCTCTCCTACACACAACACCTCAAACTCATACCCATCGCGAGCACCGACCGTCGTGACACCAGGTGCCTGCCTCGTGCCCTTCCTCGATTGGCGCGACGATTCCTCCAAATAACCAACTTCATAGTTGACACTGCAAAAGACAAGAAGAAAGACCTGCAGCCCGGGCATCCGCAGTGACAGGCCGCAGTCCCCCCTCTATCAGTTCTCCATGTCCACGTAACCCCGATCACAGCCAACGTACCTCCACGACTCCCGTACGCACCGCCGCCATCGCCGACTGTGTGCCCCTCCCTGCCAACACAAAACAATCCAACGCAGGCCTACGCCAGACTTCAAGGGCATTCACATCAAAATCATCAACTCACCGACTTCACCAACTTTCGTACACTTCTCCCGACATTCACAAAAACCCACTAACTCACGTGAACACGGACAAGGCTACAATAGCCTGATAAACACGCATCCACGAGGCAGGGAACGGCGCCATCAAGTCAACGGCCGCTACCACCGCCGCCACGGCTGCTGCCTCCGGATTGCACCTCTAAGGGGTATCACAGTAAGCGAAAGAAAAACACACACCTACCAAAAAATCAACTCACTATAAAACTCACAATATCTAAACTGGCCTAGCATGAAACCAATATGTACAAAGCATTACAACATTGCACTCTTCCTCTCCAACACATGATACACTTACTGCTACTTCAGCATGGACCTACCACTCCTTGCACTTCGACCTATCTCAGAAATAAACACGATGCACTAATTGTCCTCTCCAAGTCACAAAAACTCACTTTTTAGCAGTCCTCCGTCAGATAGCCTGAAACCAAGACGATACACAAACCACGGGACACAAGATAACATGCCACATTACAAAACGCCTTTCAAAGCTTACATGTGACCAGCAGCACGGGGGAGACACATGGTTTCTCAACTCGCATTCTCTTGGCCTCGTCGTAGTTGAAAAAGCAGACGCACAAACCTGCTAAGCTAAAACATCAGTTACCTGCTTGCTTCCTTCCTTCCTTCGCATACGGCTTGCACTCGCACACTTGTGCATGTCTAAACCGAAAACAGTTAGAACAACCCACCCTCCTCTTGCTCGCAGTCCAAAACAGGCCGTCTTTTCCTCTTCTATTCAATCAGCTAAACAACACTACCTTCTGTTGCTGCTGCTGCTGCTGCTTCCTTCTGCGCAGACGAGCTTCACGCTTCTACTCTTCTTCCTCGGACAGAAAGGAAAGCACAAACACCAAGGAGCATGGGCAAGCAGATGCAAACCACAAAGTCTCACATCCGCTCTCCTACACACAACACCTCAAACTCATACCCATCGCGAGCACCGACCGTCGTGACACCAGGTGCCTGCCTCGTGCCCTTCCTCGATTGGCGCGACGATTCCTCCAAATAACCAACTTCATAGTTGACACTGCAAAAGACAAGAAGAAAGACCTGCAGCCCGGGCATCCGCAGTGACAGGCCGCAGTCCCCCCTCTATCAGTTCTCCATATCCACGTACCCCGATCACAGCCAACGTACCTCCACGACTCCCGTACGCACCGCCGCCATCGCCGACTGTGTGCCCCTCCCTGCCAACACAAAACAATCCAACGCAGGCCTACGCCAGACTTCAAGGGCATTCACATCAAAATCATCAACTCACCGACTTCACCAACTTTCGTACACTTCTCCCGACATTCACAAAAACCCACTAACTCACGTGAACACGGACAAGGCTACAATAGCCTGATAAACACGCATCCACGAGCAGGGAACGGCGCCATCAAGTCAACGGCCGCTACCACCGCCGCCACGGCTGCTGCCTCCGGATTGCACCTCTAAGGGGTATCACAGTAAGCGAAAGAAAAACACACACCTACCAAAAAATCAACTCACTATAAAACTCACAATATCTAAACTGGCCTAGCATGAAACCAATATGTACAAAGCATTACAACATTGCACTCTTCCTCTCCAACACATGATACACTTACTGCTACTTCAGCATGGACCTACCACTCCTTGCACTTCGACCTATCTCAGAAATAAACACGATGCACTAATTGTCCTCTCCAAGTCACAAAAACTCACTTTTTAGCAGTCCTCCGTCAGATAGCCTGAAACCAAGACGATACACAAACCACGGGACACAAGATAACATGCCACATTACAAAACGCCTTTCAAAGCTTACATGTGACCAGCAGCACGGGGGAGACACATGGTTTCTCAACTCGCATTCTCTTGGCCTCGTCGTAGTTGAAAAAGCAGACGCACAAACCTGCTAAGCTAAAACATCAGTTACCTGCTTGCTTCCTTCCTTCCTTCGCATACGGCTTGCACTCGCACACTTGTGCATGTCTAAACCGAAAACAGTTAGAACAACCCACCCTCCTCTTGCTCGCAGTCCAAAACAGGCCGTCTTTTCCTCTTCTATTCAATCAGCTAAACAACACTACCTTCTGTTGCTGCTGCTGCTGCTGCTTCCTTCTGCGCAGACGAGCTTCACGCTTCTACTCTTCTTCCTCGGACAGAAAGGAAAGCACAAACACCAAGGAGCATGGGCAAGCAGATGCAAACCACAAAGTCTCACATCCGCTCTCCTACACACAACACCTCAAACTCATACCCATCGCGAGCACCGACCGTCGTGACACCAGGTGCCTGCCTCGTGCCCTTCCTCGATTGGCGCGACGATTCCTCCAAATAACCAACTTCATAGTTGACACTGCAAAAGACAAGAAGAAAGACCTGCAGCCCGGGCATCCGCAGTGACAGGCCGCAGTCCCCCCTCTATCAGTTCTCCATGTCCACGTAACCCGATCACAGCCAACGTACCTCCACGACTCCCGTACGCACCGCCGCCATCGCCGACTGTGTGCCCCTCCCTGCCAACACAAAACAATCCAACGCAGGCCTACGCCAGACTTCAAGGGCATTCACATCAAAATCATCAACTCACCGACTTCACCAACTTTCGTACACTTCTCCCGACATTCACAAAAACCCACTAACTCACGTGAACACGGACAAGGCTACAATAGCCTGATAAACACGCATCCACGAGCAGGGAACGGCGCCATCAAGTCAACGGCCGCTACCACCGCCGCCACGGCTGCTGCCTCCGGATTGCACCTCTAAGGGGTATCACAGTAAGCGAAAGAAAAACACACACCTACCAAAAAATCAACTCACTATAAAACTCACAATATCTAAACTGGCCTAGCATGAAACCAATATGTACAAAGCATTACAACATTGCACTCTTCCTCTCCAACACATGATACACTTACTGCTACTTCAGCATGGACCTACCACTCCTTGCACTTCGACCTATCTCAGAAATAAACACGATGCACTAATTGTCCTCTCCAAGTCACAAAAACTCACTTTTTAGCAGTCCTCCGTCAGATAGCCTGAAACCAAGACGATACACAAACCACGGGACACAAGATAACATGCCACATTACAAAACGCCTTTCAAAGCTTACATGTGACCAGCAGCACGGGGGAGACACATGGTTTCTCAACTCGCATTCTCTTGGCCTCGTCGTAGTTGAAAAAGCAGACGCACAAACCTGCTAAGCTAAAACATCAGTTACCTGCTTGCTTCCTTCCTTCCTTCGCATACGGCTTGCACTCGCACACTTGTGCATGTCTAAACCGAAAACAGTTAGAACAACCCACCCTCCTCTTGCTCGCAGTCCAAAACAGGCCGTCTTTCCTCTTCTATTCAATCAGCTAAACAACACTACCTTCTGTTGCTGCTGCTGCTGCTTCCTTCTGCGCAGACGAGCTTCACGCTTCTACTCTTCTTCCTCGGACAGAAAGGAAAGCACAAACACCAAGGAGCATGGGCAAGCAGATGCAAACCACAAAGTCTCACATCCGCTCTCCTACACACAACACCTCAAACTCATACCCATCGCGAGCACCGACCGTCGTGACACCAGGTGCCTGCCTCGTGCCCTTCCTCGATTGGCGCGACGATTCCTCCAAATAACCAACTTCATAGTTGACACTGCAAAAGACAAGAAGAAAGACCTGCAGCCCGGGCATCCGCAGTGACAGGCCGCAGTCCCCCCTCTATCAGTTCTCCATGTCCACGTAACCCGATCACAGCCAACGTACCTCCACGACTCCCGTACGCACCGCCGCCATCGCCGACTGTGTGCCCCTCCCTGCCAACACAAAACAATCCAACGCAGGCCTACGCCAGACTTCAAGGGCATTCACATCAAAATCATCAACTCACCGACTTCACCAACTTTCGTACACTTCTCCCGACATTCACAAAAACCCACTAACTCACGTGAACACGGACAAGGCTACAATAGCCTGATAAACACGCATCCACGAGCAGGGAACGGCGCCATCAAGTCAACGGCCGCTACCACCGCCGCCACGGCTGCTGCCTCCGGATTGCACCTCTAAGGGGTATCACAGTAAGCGAAAGAAAAACACACACCTACCAAAAAAATCAACTCACTATAAAACTCACAATATCTAAACTGGCCTAGCATGAAACCAATATGTACAAAGCATTACAACATTGCACTCTTCCTCTCCAACACATGATACACTTACTGCTACTTCAGCATGGACCTACCACTCCTTGCACTTCGACCTATCTCAGAAATAAACACGATGCACTAATTGTCCTCTCCAAGTCACAAAAACTCACTTTTTAGCAGTCCTCCGTCAGATAGCCTGAAACCAAGACGATACACAAACCACGGGACACAAGATAACATGCCACATTACAAAAACGCCTTTCAAAGCTTACATGTGACCAGCAGCACGGGGAGACACATGGTTTCTCAACTCGCATTCTCTTGGCCTCGTCGTAGTTGAAAAAAGCAGACGCACAAACCTGCTAAGCTAAAACATCAGTTACCTGCTTGCTTCCTTCCTTCCTTCGCATACGGCTTTGCACTCGCACACTTGTGCATGTCTAAACCGAAAACAGTTAGAACAACCCACCCTCCTCTTGCTCGCAGTCCAAAAACAGGCCGTCTTTCCTCTTCTATTCAATCAGCTAAACAACACTACCTTCTGTTGCTGCTGCTGCTGCTGCTTCCTTCTGCGCAGACGAGCTTCACGCTTCTACTCTTCTTCCTCGGACAGAAAGGAAAGCACAAACACCAAGGAGCATGGGCAAGCAGATGCAAACCACAAAGTCTCACATCCGCTCTCCTACACACAACACCTCAAACTCATACCCATCGCGAGCACCGACCGTCGTGACACCAGGTGCCTGCCTCGTGCCCTTCCTCGATTGGCGCGACGATTCCTCCAAATAACCAACTTCATAGTTGACACTGCAAAAGACAAGAAGAAAGACCTGCAGCCCGGGCATCCGCAGTGACAGGCCGCAGTCCCCCCTCTATCAGTTCTCCATGTCCACGTACCCCGATCACAGCCAACGTACCTCCACGACTCCCGTACGCACCGCCGCCATCGCCGACTGTGTGCCCCTCCCTGCCAACACAAAAACAATCCAACGCAGGCCTACGCCAGACTTCAAGGGCATTCACATCAAAAATCATCAACTCACCGACTTCACCAACTTTCGTACACTTCTCCCGACATTCACAAAAACCCACTAACTCACGTGAACACGGACAAGGCTA
>WEDG01009049.1:0-19354 GCA_017591395.1 Schistocephalus solidus | reverse complement strand
TTTGAGAAATTTGTAGTTGGCATAAAATTTGACATGCCTTTTAATACTGGGCTCATCTGAGTGTATTGCCTCCATGAATTCGCGGCCCTTCCTTGTTGGGCAGGTGCCAACAATGTGGGTATCCTCCCATGCAAATAGGTGTCCTGTGTCCAGTGTGTGCATGGCTACCCATGCCGCAAGGCCTTGAGTTGGTAGGGCTGACTGATGACGGCTAATAAGCCAAAAATGGTTATTCCAGGCTCACATGTCATTCTGCCTATATCAATAGCCGCTGTGCGGCTGCAGGTGGGGTTCTAGAGTGAGCCCCAAGGCAACGCGATCGGTGAGCACCCCTTTATTATTGCTGCTATACCCGATCGCAATAACAGGAAAAAGAGCCCGTGACTTAGTGGGTAGGACGTTGGACTTCTAGCCAACAGGTCGTGGGTTCGAGCCGCAGGGGCTGTGCAACCTGCGATTGGGCACGAATGACGGAAGATGGCAATTAAGTCAGAAATGGCCATCCAACACTTCCTCTTATTTGTAGGCGACAGTCTTCTTGCTAAACTGAAAACACCTTTCTGTATTTGCCTTCTCACCGTCTAATACATTTACGTGTAAATTGTTTGGTTGTAAGGCTGTCATTACGTGCCAACAAAAGCTCGATTTCACCTTCATTTACTACGTTGTTGTTGCTGTAACTAGAGGCCTAGATTTTCCTGGGCTGGATTTTTGCCATCTGACAGGCGATCAGTAAGACATTTATATTCATCCGATAATTCCTTTACCATTTTCCTTTTCCTCTTCCTTCTCCTTCTCCTCCTCCTCCTCCTCCTCCTCCTCCTCCTCCTCCTCCTCCTCCTCCTCCTCCTCCTCCTCCTCCTTCTTCTTCTTCTTGTTCTTCTCCTCCTCTTCCCCATTCTCCTCTTCCCCTCCTCACCCCCACCGCATCATCCTTTTCCTTCTCCTCTTCCTTCCCCTCCTCCTTTCCCTTCTTCTCTTCCCCTCCTCATCCACCTCCTCCTCCTTCTCCTCCTCCTCCTCCTCCTCCTCCTCCTCCTCCTCCTCCTCCGCCCCTCCTCCTCCACTTCATCCTCCTACTTCTTCTTCTCCTCCTCCTCCTCCTTTTCTCACATCAGGAGTAGCAGCAGTAGTAAAATAATAAAAAAAAATGTACTTGTCAGTATATGTGACAGTGACAGCCTTGTAATATCTATCAGATTGACGAGCAAATATATATAAAGGAATTCGCCTTTGCAATGCAGTGTGCTGGTTTCCGGCCAATTAGTACGCGCAGTAGTTTTACACTGGAGTAAATGCTGTTGTGCCTCAGGTACAAAACTAAAACTTAATGCTTGCTACATTTGCAAGCATTAGACCAAAAATCTCATAAATAAAGACTCCCCCTTCCCAGCTCGGCACTTCAACGAATCCAACTGCTCTAAAGGTGGCCAGTCCAGTAGCTCTCTAGGCTGAATGCATCTACGCCATGTGACCGGCTTTTACACCCTGCAACTTCCAGGGTGGAAGCGGCCACACACGTGTAAATTTAATGCCTCCAACATCGCCAGGTGGCATAATACCAACTACTGACCGGGCGTGCACACCACTTATTCATGCATACGTGCGTACACGCATTTCTCCCCCCCCCCCCCCCAATCCCGTAAAACCTCTAGCCCGATTTAGCGCCTCTAACGTACCCCATTTAAGGACTCGGTTTTTCTCACGAAGTGGGAGCCACCCACCAGGGCCACGTGAACTTTTTTGCGAACAACCAAACCTCTTTTCTGTGTCTCCTCCTCTCCTCCTCCTCCTCCTCCTCCTCCTCCTCCTCATCTGGAGTGTACTCCGCTCACTCCTTCCCATACAAGGAGGACAGTGTGACCTATGTGGGAGACTGTAATTGTTCACAGGGTAACCAGCGTAGTTGTTGCCGCAGTGGTGGCAGTTGTTCCGATCATGCACATCGACTAGGTGACTGGACGGACTGGTCACAGGTGCGGCTGCTGGCGTGTAAACGGTGTCATGCATAGGAGACAGAACGCGGGGAGATTTTCCCTTCTACCTGTCTCCGATTGAGTTTTTTATGAGAACCGGAGAGAGAGAGAGAGAGAGAGAGAGAGAGAGAGAGAGAGAGAGAGAGAGAGAGAGAGAGAGAGAGAGAGAGAGAGAGAGAGAGAGAGAGAGAGAGAGAGAGAGAGAGAGAGAGAGAGAGAGAGAGAGAGAGAGAGAGAGAGAAGCATGACTCGCTCTCGCACTTCCGATTGGCTCTGAGCTTTCCCTAGGCTCTCGACGTGAAGTTACAATACTGACTAGCAGTATGCATAAATTAATCTAATGCATACACGGTAACAGGTTGGTTTCTGATGTGAAACACCTCTAATTGCACGTCCTGGTCAAACGTGGAAGGAACAGTACCAATAAAGGCCGCTAAATTAGGTAACATTAGTATGTAATCTTGCTATTGGCTTTCGTGTCTTGAGTAAATTCAATCAAAAATGGCATGAAATGCGTTCGTTTTTTAAACTCGTCTTTTGGGAGATACCGTAGTCTAGAAACACTGTACTTTATGGAATGTAACAATTACTGTTTTATTTGTTATTCTGAAGATGCTTGAGATAATACCAGAATTTTTTATGTACCATGACAACTGGGCGCATGAGTATGACGTTTACAAAACATGTAACTTGATCCTGGCGTATAATACTATTATATAACCTGCAGGAGTTCTAATTATAGGAATGTAAAGCTAAATATACAAAAACGCGAGATTGTCCGACTGAGAAAGGGAAGCGGTAGTGCGCATTTCCTGCAAATCGTACTCCAAACTACTAGGGTCGGAAGGCCGTGAGCCCCAAACTCGGGTTCACTTTTTAATTGGGCCATACTCTATCTCACTTGAGCCATGCCCTATTCGGCTCTCGGCTGTGATCAGGCACATTTAAAGGTTTATTAAATGGGTTCAAATCGTTCAGATCATGTCGTAATGTAAAATTATATTTGGTAGAATAAACAATAAGAATTCATATAAGTGTTTCTAGTTGTGTGATTATATGTCGCAATAAATTACGTTCGAGTGGACTTGTATTTGATAAACGTGGAGGAAATGGCACATCCGGATTAAGTACAGTCGGTAACCCAAATTCAAAATCGGGAAATTGCCTCTGTCTATCACATTATTTTCGAACTCTTGAGGGCGCTATGTTGATCTTCAGGCCACGAGCTCTCAAGCTTGTTTCACATGGCAGCAAGATCCCTTCCCTGCCAGACAGCATGGTCCATCCTGACGTGGGTGCTAAAGTCACCAAGCACAATTAACTTATCCACTTTCGGCACTGTCACCAGCAGGGCGTGCAGGTTTCAGAAGACTAGTTACGAGTATACGACAGTTCGACCGTTGTAGTCTGACGATGTCCACCAGATGCTCGACAGTAGGGTGGTGCAGGGACGGTGACTGAAACTGCATTACATTGAGAGTATACTTGCATTGCATCTACCTCACTCTTTGTTTCACTCCCCTATCTGGGCCCGGTGTCAGGTGCTTTCGAAAGCACGCGTATGCTCATTACCTGGTCTTCTGTATCTTTTGACGGAAATTTTCGCAAATCTAAAGCAGTCCAAATATATTTTAATTTATGAAGTCATTTCGAATCACTGGGAAAAAAATCATACTAATTAAGTAGTCATTTTTGCTGCGTGTAGTTTTTGCAGGCAGCTGAAAAGAAGCTCGTTCTCTGTGGATTATGCTGCGGGATAACTAATACTACAACCCTTCTAAAGTAGACTTTTGTAGTCGAAAACACACTTTATAATTTTGGTGAAAATGCTCCGGTCAACACAGCTGAGCTAGCACGTCTGCCAACCGACGAAACAACTCGGACCGCGCGGTCAGCCCAGTTTGTATTTGCGTAGAGAAGATGACTGGCGGAGTGAGAATCAGGCTGCAATGGCTTCTTCTTCATGTAGCCTTTGTGGAACTCCCACTCAGCTGGGATTCGAGCAAGGTGTGATTGCACGCCTAGGGCGGCTTCTGCCGCGCCAGCCACCTGCTCCCTCTCCCGCCTCCGGTCTTCTTGGCTCTGTAATGACACCGGGGCCAGGTGGGGAAGGAGGAGAGAATGCAGTAGCTGCAGCGTAAGGTTACTAGCAATTAAAGCTAATCCACGCGCAAGTCACCGTCCCTGCACCACCTGGTGTGGAGCATACGGTGGACCTCGTCGAAATCGACGGTCGAACGGTTGACCTATTACTGAGAGACCAATGATGAGTTCCGAGTGAAGTTTAAGATGAGCGACTGTCCTGATACTGGTATAAATTAATCAGGGAAGTTCATAGAAAGAAATCTTAAATGGACGTGAAATTTTTCTCAGAAATTACTCAAAGATACGGGTTACCTGCTACTTATACTTCATGCTAACCAAATAGGATTAAGCCTTAGAGGAGAACCTACTCGCCGATGTATGGGTAGGCTAAATAAAGACACCTTTTAAACCTTGAATGCCCCCTAGTTCGTCTGCCAGGCAGATTTCCAGGCCATCATACGTACGGTTAAAATCATGTCTCGGAGACCAAGCAGGTTGTTACTACCTTATCTTCTCTTGCTGGCCAATCACACGGCACCCAGGCAAACAGCTGTCACTTGGGTGTGAACTTCAGCGATCTGGCCTGTTTGCGTGCAAATAAGAGGGAGACTGGGACGGCCATTTCCAGATTATTTGCCATCATCCATCGGTCAGCCAGTCGGCAAACGCTAGACATTGAACCGAAGTCAGGTCGGCTGCTGAACTTAAGGTTTTACCGTTTGATCCGCAGTTTCAGTCGCTGCCACCTGCGATCGTAAATATTCCGGGCTCTCTTGGCTTCGTCGGTCGATTACTGAGTGCTGGTCACTACTCGCCAGTGGTTTAGCTCGTGAGTCCGGTAGGGAATGGGATGCTGATGTTCTGTCGGGCAATCGGTCTATATCGGCGAACAACATTTCCACCTGACTGTAGTATACTCGCTTTTGCAAGTCCGAAACCACAAATTGTATTTAAAATGTTCACTTAAATCAGGGGAGGACTTAGGTGACCTCGTTTACGACATTGATCCACTCCCTGTTGCAGGTTTTTTTATCTGCATTTTTCTCCCATGTTTTTTAAGAAATAGACAAGTCTTTGGTGTGCCAAACGGTCTGCGTGTCACCGAATTCATAACCACTCAGGCTCTGCGATGCATGTGTACTTTTAACGCTGTTGTCTTTGTTCTTATCATCAGTGCTAGTTTTCACCTCCAATTCTGCGGGATGGGGGGATGGTCGGATGAGCGTGTTGGATGCAGAGAAAACATCTGTTTGAATAGGGTGGCGTGGAAGCGGGTACTGCGTCCAAAAACTGATTTTCCGCGCAGCCCTAGTCATCTTGATTTGCGTAGGGTGGGGCCAAACGACCATGCCGTCATCTAGGTTGGAACGTTAATTTTCTGCTCGGTTCGTTAATTCCACTCTCACTCATTGGAGCAAAGGCGGCATCCGAGCATTCCATCAAATGACAGCGAGGGGTGAACAGATTCAGTAAGCCAGGTCCTCTGTGACATGCTTCCGGGTAATAGGGTAATTACGAACTCTGCCTATCTCACTTTAATATAGTGGAACGGATACGAGGTTATTTAAATGTATATTAGGCTAGTTCTCTATACAGACTTAGTACCGGCAAAGACAAAGGAGACAGTGATGGCCGTTCCTGACTTATGAACGATCGTTAGCCAAGCATGCGCAACCCCGGGGTTTGTGCAACCTGAGATTCGAACTCGAATTATTCGTTCCTCGAGTGTTTTCGAATCCAACGCTCCACTATTGATCCACAGACTAGTTATTCTATCGATTGCAACTGCGTATGGTGGGAGAACGTTCGCCAGCCAGGTTACGTGAAATTCTAGTCCGGTTGTATTTTAGGGCTCCGTGGTAGAGCGTTATACTTAAGCGTTCAAAAGCCAAAAAAGTGGGTTCGAATACTACGCTTTCCAAGCGTTTGGTTGGGTATGGCTGACAGACGACGGCCAGAAAGGCAGAACTGACTGTCCCAGTCTCCCTTTCCTCCCAACGCTGCTGAAGCAATCAATGAGAGACACAGAAGGAGCTTGCGCTCGAAGACTTGCCGGTCAATGGTGCAACGTTCCCTGCGAACATGCACTTCTTCGAACCGCAAGTGTTTTTTAATTTGCTGACTAGGACATGAACCACCCTGAAATAGTCCTTTTTCCGTCTTCTCTGGCTTTTTTGGTCTAAATTTTATTCACTTATTCGGTGGGCTTTTTTATTTTAGCCGTCGTTTTTTTCTCCTCCATTCATATGTGATTTTTTTTAAAAAGGTGCATGGGCTGGCCCATTTTTCTCATTAGATGCTGTTATTTACCACTCGTTTTTATATAAACTACGCTAAGAAGCTCATTTTTAAATGATGCCTGCACCGCTTATAAGAAAATCTGACGCAAATTTGCGACGCATTAACGAACGACCGTTCATGACGCTGACAGTTGCAGATTTCGGTGATTGTATATCTTATGGTTTCTTCCGGTACTATCCCTTTTGCGTACCAATTTTTTCCACTGTGAATGGAGGCCTTTCGTTGAAAATTTTGAAATGATGCTCTCAAAATAAAGCATATCTCTCTGAAAAATGTAATATCACCTGCTTTTAAACCGTTTAGCATGGACAAGAAAAGTAAGTCATACAGTGTGCTCTGAAACATGTAAAAATTAGATGATCACTTTTCTACATGCTTCCAATACCCCATAATTGGGCGACGGGCCTAGCATTCGGTCAGTTGCGACCCGGAATATTCGCTTTCATAAGAAGTGTGTTCGAGGCAGGCTCGTCTCCTTGTGTCTTTGGATTCAATCGATAGTCATCGCAAGTAGTCGGAAAGCCTCTCGGACAAGAACAAACGTGACCGGGGAGGCCGCTTCTGGCTTATGAACTGTCTTCAGTCAGTCATACGCAGTCCTAGGTTTTGCAGGACTGAAAAGTACTGACAGTAAAGAGATGGGAGATATGGATGGCCATTTCCGGAAATTGGCATAGCCATAGGACATCCGATGTGTTTACAGGGTGGCGGATGGAGATGCAGTCTTTAACTGACTTTTCGCGCATATATTACCCCTCTATTCCACAAGGACCACCCACGTCGCCATCCCATATTTTTTTTTCATGGCCTGTCCTCTTTGTTTTACTGACGGAGCATGATCCTCTACGTGCCCGTACCTCTCCTCCCCGCCCGCTCCCGATCATTCACCTTGGGATCCCTCTCAGCCAATGAGTCGGCGTCCTGATCCGATGCCCTGCACTGTTCCTTTTCTCCTCTGCCTGTGTGTGTGTTGCTTCTCCCGCCCCTCCCAGGCTCGGATTGACGGCTGTGATTCCTGCATTCATTTCAGGGCCGGCTGTGCGTTGGACAGGGGGTGAGAATGCGGATTTCCACCAATCAGCTGTCCGCCCGTCCCCCACCTGGTACCACCTGTTTGCGTAGGACCATCGACGGTAGGCCTGCACGCGTTTAGCTGGGATAACGTCCCGGGAATCAATGCTGAATTTATGTTGTTAGTTTCTCTAGGCCTCCTAAATGCACATGAGGGCAACGGGGGGAGGGGAGCAGGAATGGGGAGGGGGTTACTCTCACCGCTGCCCATGCATTAGGGCTTGGACACATCCCGTCCATTACGAGCAGCGTACCATTCTAGAAATGGGCCTGAAATCACGGAAGTTTAATTTAACTGACATTTCGGAGAGCTTGTTCGGCTCACCATTGTCGAGACGCTAAGTGCACAGAATCGAACATACATGCATGTAGTGTGTCGATAAAGTCGGTCCCCAGGTTGACCGGTTTTTCTTATTTCACTGCCCCGGCCTTCTGGGAGACGCTTAGCGAGCTTCGCCACTTCGAGGAGGGGTATTTGAACCACTGCGGATTTGTTCGGTCTGGTGGCACTTTTTCTCCCCATTCGGGTGAGTTCATCGTTGGACTGTGTCTGCGCGGTTATCTCACGTTCTGTGCGGCCGTCTCCTGCTGATCTCCGTGCACATAATTTGGTAGGGAGGTCGAGATGCCTATTGATAGAGTCGGTATCCGAAGAACACGTCTCCTATGGTATTCATTCAATCTTTTAGTTTCCCCGACCTAAAGTGGTCGCTCCTTGAAGGCCAAAAGTTTGAACGGTTTCTCCAATGTGCGTGGCAAACAAAAGGGTTCAGATCTGGCCTCCGAGTTGTCAGTTTGTGCCCGTGCATGCGGGTCTGCAATTATCACGCAGTTTCCCTACCGTAGTTGTAATCCTTATAATTGCCACCTTCTTTGTAGACAAGTGCCGACGTTTCAGTGCGCGACGCTCTGCTCTTAGGTTGTAACAAACGGCGAAAAATTGTTACTTGAGATCGACGGGTTATACTTGCTCTGACGCGTTGTGACAGATGTAGCTAACCGCTCAAAACCTTGAAGACTTTCATTGATGAACGCTCACCGATCGTTAAGGGGACTCACTCGTGCCTAGGGGCTCATTCTCGAGCCTCGCCAGTAGTCGCACAGCGGCCAGTTGTAGTAGAGGCAGATTAACAATACCGACAAGGCCTACTGGCCGCTGTGCGGCTGCTGCCAGATCTCGAGAGTGAGCCCCTAGGCAAAGCAGGACGACTGATTTCCATTAGCGATCGGCGAGGGTTCCATACCCTAACCGACCAGACAACGAGCCCGTGGCTCAATGGTTAGAGCGCTTGACTTCTACTCGAAAGGTCGCGGGGTCGAGCCTGGGGTGGGACACCAAATGGGATTGGGTATGACTGGCTGAGAATGACGCCTGGATCAGAAATGGCTATTTCAGTTTCGCTTGTCTTTGTCGTCATTGTCAATATACCTTGAATACTGACTACCGGTAAGTGATCTTTTTGGTTTAATCTAGGAGTCCCAGCGATCTTTATGCTGCAGGCCAGCACACCAGGGAAGCATGGTTTTAATAGTTACTGTGGTGTTGTATGTAAAATGGATTTGAGCTGCAGGGAAATGAGCCATTTCATAAGGAACAGCCCCTGCGTTACGAGTCTTTGCGTCTAATAGAGGCCTACAACTATAGTTTGTCCGGAATCTGTTCTAGATGGAGATATTCATTATTGAGGTGCGGTGTTCACTGTTCTGGCCTGATAACAAGATGCATCACGTATGTTTTATTTCCTAGAGCCACTGTAGTTCAGATCGGTGAACACAACCCAAGTGTAACTTTGAATGCGGTGTACGCCCATGAGCACTAAATTTGGTGAACAATCGGACGCCATTTCAAACCGAAGATTTGATTATGATCGACTGTCAGCAGGCAGGCCATAATTTATAAATTTATTCATTGATGATAATTATTATCAAGTATATATTGTAGGTTTGCGCCCATTATTGATCGAATTAATAACCTAGGTGCAGTGGAATGGAAAGGCACCCAAGAAATTCGATCCGATGAAGTGTTTATGCCCAATCTGCTAGCCCCAGTCTGTAGACTGTCTGCGCGGTACTCGACCGCATGCTTGAGTGTCTGGTTCCATCTTTTGGTCAGGGTTATGATTGACTGAATGAAAACAGAATAGGTACGAAAAAATTAAATAATTTACCCTCACTATAAATGTGCAGTTGCAAGGTATATATACTGAAAGTGGGGTGTAGGGGTACTAGCTATGGGGTGGAACCACACAGATAGCATTTGGTCGCTCCATTTGTCTCGTACGGGTGGTGAATGCTCCTGTGGCCGCCTTTAACTGGTACCCAACTCTAACCTGTGGCTCCTCGAAGTTGGGTTCTTCCCAGCGGCCACACCCCGGGCAACCGTCTCGACCGGCAGGCAAAACCAGGTGAGGGTCTCCGGTGTTGTGTGTGCCTCCACATCCGGTATGTCTGACTCCCGAACTTCCCACCTCCCCCCCTCCTCTAAAAAATTCCAACGGTGGGGGTGATAGCAACCCCGTAGGCGGCCCAGGCTAAATTGGGTCGTTCTCCCATTAAAACAAAACCGTGACCCATAGTGGAGTTTAGCAGCCGTCTGGGAGGTCCGAGCAGCTCTATTTAGGGACAACACTCCTCGTGGAGGAAGGGGCTAGAAAAGGTGCCCTAAACAAATGCTGGTTATCACCTCTTCTGCAGCCGGCCGCGGCTCGCAGATCACAAAATACGCGGTCGTAAAACTCAAACAAACAACAATACCCCCCGTCCCAATCCCCCTCGCTATACCCTCCAGGCTGCTCGGGTGAGTCCACTCACACTAGCAGCCTGGAATGTTCGATCCCTTTTAGACAATCGGAGGAGCAACCGGACCAAACGGAGGACGGCGTTAGTCGCTCGGGAACTGGCACGCTACAAGGTTGACATTGCTGCTCTCAGTGGGACCCGATTCTCTGAGCAGGGTCAGCTGGAGGAGGTGGGTGCCAGCTACACCTTCTTCTGGAGCGGCCAGCCAAAGGCAGAGTGACGCGACGCTGGTGGTATTTTTGCCATCCAGACCGACGTCGTGGGACGTCTGCCCTGTCTGCCGCAGGGTATCAATGATCGCCTGATGAGCCTCTGCCTGCCTCTTCGGGGAGAAAAGTTCACTACAATAATCAGCGCCTTTGCTCCACAAATGACGAGTGCTGATGCGGCGAAGGACAAATTCTACGAAGACCTGCACGCCCTGATGGTGACTGTGCCGAAAGAGGACAAGTTAATTGTCCTTGGTGACTTCAACGCCCGCGTCGGGATGGATCATGCTGTCTGGCAGGTAGTGCTGAGTCCCCACGGTTTCGGTAGCTGTAACGATAATGGCCTCTTTCTTCTGCAAACATGGGCGGAACATCGTCTCCTGCTGACCAACACCTTCCGCCTTCCGACGCGGGAGAAGGCCACGTGGATACATCCTGGGTCGCGGCACTGGCAGCTGCTGGACTATGTTCTCGTCCGGAGGCGAGATCGGCAGGACGTACTGGTAACCAAGGCGATCCGTGATGCCGATGATTGGACAGATCACCGCCTCTTCGTCTCCCTGATGAGGCTCCGACTGTTTTGATTTCAGCAACCAAATAACTGAGAAACTGGAGAACCTGTATGCTCCGTGGAAACACGATGGTGCAAACTGCGAAATGTCATCTAGTCCACCGCCCTCGAAGTCCTTGGATGCGCACGTTGTCAACACCAGGACTGGTTTGACGATAATGACGCCGACATCAGCAACTTACTCGCGGAGAAGAATGGACTACACAAAGCCTACATGGACCTACATGTGCCTGCTTGGTTACATGCACATACACCGTGAGCGCAACTACCAGTATCAGCAGCAGAGCCCCCAGACTCAGCTCCTACCGACCTATCCTGTCCTCACTGTTACCGCACATACACATCACGCATCGGTCTGGTCGGTCATTTGCGAGACCGACCGACGAACCCGTGCCAGCAGGAACAACATACACCCACCGCACCCGACTCAACTATCCGCAGTGCCCATGCACATTCACGCACCGCATGGGGCTATTTGGCCACATGCGTCTTCATGAAAACCTGGGGTAGAACATCTCTCCCCATCAGCCTATGCACCTCGCATGATCAAACGCAACACCACAAAAAACATGCTCTCAGTCTGCATAACTGATTGAGAAGAAAGTATGATCCTTAACTACTTCTCCATGTGGCTCCTCTTCTGCATGTGTGATCTGAGCTTGAAATATCACATGGAAATCAGCGCCGTGAGTTGGAAGGTTGCCAACTGATAATTACATTCAGAACTCGCAGTCAGTCCAAGGTGTGTTGTGTGGAGTGGCTGATTGGTGGTCTGAGAATCAGGCTGCGATGGCTCCCCCTTTACGTGAACTCTGGCCATCGCTCACATGTGAGATGTGAGCCTTTCAACCCCCTGTTGTGGGAAATGCTGGTGCTTGTGTTTGGGGCCAGTTCGTGTACGTAGTACGCGTAGACGAGGTCACCAGCAGCTGTGCCCAATTCTGCATCAGACAAATGACCGGCTCGGACAGCGGATTGACTGTGGCGGTGGGAGAGAGAGTGAGGTCGACAGCTCAGCGCATGTTCCTCACTATAACAAATCTGACGCGCTTGAAACTATCACGGTGCGCTAAAATGCCGTGGCTTGGAAGGCGCCAACTGACGGATAACTCGGACCGCGTGGTCAGCCCAATGTATGTTTTGTGTGGAGTGGCTGACTGGCGGACTGAGAGTCAGGCTGCAATGGCTCCTTCTTAATGTGGCCTTTATGTCACTCCCACTCCGTGGGATCCGAACCAAGTGTGGTGGTACACCCAGGGGCGGCTCCGGCCGCGCCAGCCACCCGCGCCCTCTCCCATCTCCGGTCTTCTTGACTATGTCATGACACCTGGCTCAGGTGGGGGAGGAGGAGAGAGTGCGGTAGCTGCAGCGCAAGGCTACATATCACTATAAAACTAATTCACGCGCAAGTCATAGGACAAAGCGCGCTGATGGAGTCTGGATGTGACGCTTTAGTGATGATTTTGATGAGAATGTGACCAAATAGGCCAATACGATGACCCACGATGGATTCCGGAAATAGTCAACAAAGTTGATGAGAGTGATGTAAAAGATGTTGACACTGAGCACACCACTGATGGCATTGAGATGAGTGGGGAAGGTTTTTACATCCTCAAAGTTATTGGTACTGAAGGTGACGGTTTGCGCGAATTGATGAGTTTTGTGATTTGCTTAATGACTGATGAGTTTAAGATTTTTCAGTGATGTGATGTGATTGTTGGGACTTCAGTTGTTGGCACGCGTGCATATCGGTAGTTGGTGATTTTTAGGAATAATTCATAGTATTAGCCAGTGTCGAGACCTCCATAGGTAGACAGGTGTTCGCAGACTAGTTTCAGGACACAGTCCTCTATTTGTGCCTTGAGGCCCACAAGCTCCGACTGGCTGGTATTATAAGCACAATGGTTGGAGCGTTGGACTGCTGGTCGAGCAGGTCGCAGGTTAGAACTGACTGGTTGGCTGATGACGGCTAATAAGACCAAATGGCCATTCCAGTCTCCCTTACTGTGTCGGTTATGTCATTCTTTCATCTCTACATATTCGTTTTCGGTTTCGGTTATGCAGCAAGATTCACAGATAACGACCAGAATTGTGACGGCAGTGTGCCAGGTCTGTCAATTTTAAGCGAAATTTACAAGTTACAAATTTTTGTTTGGAAATCTTCAGGATGTCCTCAGTAACGATGTTTTCATCTTCCTTGTTTGGAGAACAAAGCGTAGAGCAGTTCATCATAGCAAAGAGCTATTCATTCAAAGCAGTTGCGCCTACGTCAGTATGCTGTGGATACGAGAAATCCCGGCTCTTTCCGGGATTCCCATGCCACGATTCCGCCTCGAATTTAGTATTCTACAGCTTGGTGGCTGATGCGAAAATGGTTCAAGTATGCTGTCCATTTTCTTCGCAACATATAAAAGGTATGTCAGGATTTAGGATAGACACACTTCGGTTTCATGCGCTAGCTGAGGTTACGGCTATTCAAACCGCGTGCTGTCAACCCACCGAGCCTGGCTGCATTTGGAGATGCAGTTTACAACTGTGATGCCGATCTTGAAGTTTCTCGATATGG
This sequence comes from Schistocephalus solidus, assembly GCA_017591395.1. Lineage (NCBI taxonomy): Eukaryota > Metazoa > Platyhelminthes > Cestoda > Diphyllobothriidea > Diphyllobothriidae > Schistocephalus > Schistocephalus solidus. Next base: position 5,776 of record WEDG01009049.1, on the reverse strand, counting down.
TACGGCCCAAGTAGGTGAATTAATCTGCAGATGCGAGGCAAGATGTTATAATCAGACAGTGCTGGTTGTTTCACAAATGCCGTCTTCTCAGAATTTTTGTGCAGCCGGAGAAAAATGGTCTGTGCTGCGAAGTCATTCGTGAAATAATAGGTCCTATACGCTGGTCTTGGATACTCGAATGTACTCGCATGTGACGAGTGTCGGGGTAGTTTTACTTCGGTCCGGTAGTCGATATCAATCTCTCGCCACTCCTTATGGTAGGTCTCAACAAGCATAATGCAATAAGTCTACTCTACCCCATGCGGTCCTGCCATGATTCGCAGATTATTACTTCTCCGTCATGTGATCTATGAAGCCGATGCGGAGTTGTCGCACTATCAGCGTAGACAGTTCAGAACATCTGAATTTCCGTGACATTTTTTGGGATTCTCTGACTGTGTTAACGGTCTTTGTCGACTTCAGAAAGACAATGTACAATCAAGTTCACATTTATTGGTGTTTCCTTTGTACTTGGCGGGCAGCAAAGGTCATTCGGATTGTGCCGTAATTTCATTAAAATCCCCAATTAACTTCAGAGAGAGTCCTTTCTACAGGCAAAGTTTAAGATAAGTGTGAGAGCGGAGGTTTAGCCTGCGATGTTGAGGGTGGAAATTTCTCTGTGGATGTAACATATTTACCAGTTTCATTTGCATTTGTAAGTGTAGACGTTGATGGCCTACTTGAAGTCGTGAGGAACTTTTCATTCTGTACACATCTCTTAGATAAGCGAGGCGTTTTTTAATCCGTGAGGGGACCCCATAATTTTTGATTTCAACTTTAAGGAGTCAGCGCCCGGTGCTATGGCAATAGACATCTGGTGTGGAGCTTGGATGTTGGTTTTTATCGAGACGGATGATTGAGTTGTGCGTTGATTTTCATATGGTGAAGTCTTATAATGATATAGTCGGAATCTGTGAATGGGTTGATTGAAGACGCTAGTATAAAGCTCAGTTAAGTGCTTCATTCTTTGCAATTTTTCTGACACGAGGGTTGAACCATCAGAACTTATCAGCGGTGCAATCTTCTTGGCTTGGGATCGTAGGCTGCCTTGATTGACATGAAAAAGGCCTTCATTTCGTCGCGGTTGGAGTACTCTTGTATTTTTCAACCTTGTAGGTTTTTCAAGCCTTTTGCAGCTCTGGTAGTTGGTGTTACACTGATTTTCAAATCCGGGGGAAGAATGACTTCGTTTCTATCGGTTCTGCGGTTAATATCGTTAATATGCCGCGAGATCAGTCATTTTGCTAACCATCACTGTCTATGAATGCGATCCTTGAGTAATGACTTTACTTCTATTCTCTACTCATCGGCAAAATGTTGGTGAACATTAACTTTTCTTTTTACAGATCATCTTTCTTCTATTCGTATAAGAAGAGTGATGAGATCGCAAAATATCAGGAGTTAATTGGAGCTTGTTTGTTGTCATTATTTGCGAAATCTAGATCTTTAAATGTGATCCACATACTAACATTCTCTGAAAAAAGGCAAAGTTGAAATTTTTGTGCGTTTCCCGTGTTAGTTTTTCACATTAAATGTTCCACATTACAAGACCGAAGTCCCTTGTCAGAAGGCAGGGGACGGAGAGTGTTGTTATAGCTTACCTTTCTGTAAAGGAACCCGATTATTCTATGGTTGTGGCTCAGTTGAGTGATTGGTCTACGTAACAGAAATGCCTATAACGATCACGCCAAGATCGCGCTCTTTTCAGTTGGTGCACGCGAATCGCGTGCGCCGACAGCCACATCAACGGTAGCTTTTACTGAACTGAACGCAGAAAGACGATCGGCATCATGGTGTTTGCGTTTTGGGTCAAATCATGGCCATTTGCTTTTGGGAGGGCAATCCACAATGGAGCTGTTTTGTAGAGCGTCTTCCAAACACCATTTGTTTCCACTGTGGCTCTAAATAGCAATTTGTTGTGAAGGCCGTAGGGTTGACTGATTGTATGGTGTATGGTGTCTTCCATCCTGGTTGGCAAAGTTAAAGGATCAAATCGCTAAACTCGCCTCAATGTTTACTGCCCATCAGCTACAGCAGTAAGCTAGAATACCTTAGTGAGCAGCAGGCTGTACTTGACGAAAATGCGAAAATGCGGCAAATCTCGGCGTTGCAACCATGCACTGCATCCAGCCATGATTCTTCTAATCCTCAAAAGGGCAATTCATCGGACAGGAAAAGGGGGCAGCAATAACGGTTGCATCTTTCATGCATGTGACAAGGATGCATGCATGTGACATGCATTTCACAGACACTCTTTGCTTGAGCCAAGATAGACGCCATTGCTAGAAAATGAATTTTATTCGCCGTCCTTTCAGATTACAACTCGAACCCACATTCAAAGACAGCATCCGATACGGATACTTTGTACAAAGGGAGTTGCAGTATTTATAGGATGCAAACCTATGTCAATAAACGGCTGAGACTCAGTTGGGCAGTAATCACTGCCAATGTCGGCGAGCCAAGGAGCCGAGTACTTACCACGCTAACCCCCAAAACGGGTGATGAAAATTCAGTGGATGACGACTCTGGAGATGGGTTCGATTTGGAATCCGAAACGTTAGGGGAATAAAGTTCTTGTCACAGCGATCGCATCTTCCTCTTCTGAATTACTTCCTGGGACTCATATTTCCACTTGTATCGGAAAATCCCTGGTTAATGGATCACTCTATTCCGTGTCATTCCACCATTAGCTGTCAATTCTCACTATTCTAGGCGTGGTTTGTTCGAACGTACTATCAACAACTTTGCTATAACTAACCCCTGGATATTTCTGGCAACCTGTTTCATCTCTGCGGTTTCTGATACGGTTTGTCTCACCTTCAGCGTCCACGATAATATCCAGCGATTCCAGCTCTACTGCACGATTGCTACACCGAATTTCAAACGTTTTTTGTCCCTCTCTCTCCTATCCTCACGCGAAGCCTTATGTGAATTTACTTCTCCATATAAGTCGATTGGTTCAAATTTGAAAATAAGTGAATTCTCGAATTTTAAACAGATTTCTTCGTTTCCTGTCGAAACCATGAGCTTAATTGTTGATAATTTATTTGTATTTCTAACAATTTATCAATTGCACACACTTGCGGCTATTGTATATAACACTAAGGGAAATTTACGGTTTTGAACTGTTTCGCCCGACATAGCCTCATAAAAGTTCTTGCAGATTTACGTAAAAAGAACGGAATCTAAAGATTTATTCTAGAATTAACCTTTTGGAAGTATACTTAATTTCCAGTTAAAAATAGTTTGCCATAGTTGATATTCCAGTTGAGATAACTTTTCAGTCTTCGTTAACTCTTCGCTAATCCTATTTTCAGTCTAAACTCCTTACCTAGAAGATTTGTGCCTGCAGTGCTTTGCTTAAAACATATCTTATTACATATCTTACACATATTATATCCCTATGGACAATTTTCCTTTCTTATAATCGCTTTTAAAATACTGATACTGGAAACTCAATATGAAACCTCAGTCACAGCTTAGATGCAAACCTCCTCTTGGCGTAAAATTTCCACAAAAAGCAACCCACCGTAAATATGAAGAACATAGACCTTGACGCCCTGGAAAGAGTTTAATATTTTTATATCTCATTATGGTTCTCTGTTCACGATCCTCGGTACCATTTTCGACGGAAAGTTGTCTTCATTCACTTTTCAACAATGTGAGAAACTTGAGCCATTTATAAACATGGTTATTACTGAGTCATAGGACCGACATAAGAGAAGTTTCAACTTTCCTTTGAAAAACTTCCCTCTGCGGTCATCGGCCAAGCGCCTGAATGTAACTCCGCCTTTACTTGACTGTAGCAAAAATTTCGTTACAGAGGATTTGGGCATATCAGAATTTTTAAATTCATTTTTCGCCAACCAATTAACCATTGAAACTAGCCTCACTCCCTTAATTCCTATGCTTTCAAATTCAAATTCACTGCTAACAACCATTAATTTAAAACAGGCGTATACAGCAGGATTTATTGGTACCAAAAAATTTCATGGCAGCTTATCAACTGCAACCCATCTTTGCCTAACACAGATAACGAATGAAAGACAGTTTTCATTTTATTGAAGAAATTAAGCGCTTAAACATCGCCGGCAAGTGTATGATTTCATTGGAAGTGGAATCGTTATTTACAAATGTACCATTGGATGAAACAATAGATGTTATATGCGCCCATGCGGCTAAAACCCGTCTGTCGCCCGAAGTACTACGTGAATTGTTGACACTTTGCACCAAAAATATTCAACTTCTGTTTAATGGGCAACAGAAGTCCACTCGGACCAACCTTCGCCGATATTTTTATGGGTCACCTAGAAGAAAAGCTGTCTTCCAAATTAAAGATGACAACATTATGCAGAAGATACGTGTATGATATATTCACGAGTGTTGATAACAAGAAAGACGCCGAAGACCTTCTTTCTACCATGAATACATTGCATCCTAAGATAAAATTCACATTGGAAATGGAACAGTGGAACACGCTACCATTCCTATATGTCCTCATGTTCAAAGAGGATGATGGATCAATTAGGCGCTCTGTCTTCCACAAAAATACTTGGAAAGGGCAATACTTGCGCTTTAAAAGCTTTGTACCAGTACAATGGAAACGAAATCTGGTACATAATCTTTTTCAAAAGGCAAGAAAAACCGCACTTGAGGAAAAATGGCTACTTAAGTAGCTTGCATTTTTTCTATTTTGTGGGAAATTTCAGCAAAAGTATTTTTCCTGCACTTGTTTAGTATGAAAACACTTTATTTACTCAAAGAAAGCGTATTTTAGGTTTTAAAATACTTTTCGAATTCTCGAATAACTGCCATTGCATTTTGGTTTAGGGTTTTCAATCCACAAGCTTTCCTTTAACCTAGCCCATTCAGCATTTACGTGTTATAAAACATACTACTCTCTATTTTTAATAATATTATTTTATTGCATTTGACTCTGTGGTCACTGGTGTCGGCCACTGATGAACAGGAGCAGATGGCGTGGTCAAAAGAGATGGAATATTCAGTTCCAAAAAAGCCCGTTAGCATATATTTACCCTTTAAGGGTGACAATATTTCTAATACAATCAAGCGACGATTATGCTGCACCCTAGGAAGAATATACAATGCAGCTCAGCTAATCTTTATCAATTCTACTAGAAGCCTGCCAATCAACCATCCAAAGGATGCCCTGCCGTTGCACGCCACTCCAAATTGTGTTTATGAATTCACGTGCACTTGTGGATGCAAGTACATTAGGCGAACGCAAAGGCAATTGGCAACCAGAGCAGCTGAACATTTACCTAATTGGTTGTTTAAACAAGAAAATAAAGTAACACGTTCTTCGATTACTAAACGTCTACTAGACAGTGGTCACTATGTTGACCTAAAAACAGCTTTCCGAATAGATGTTCGGGCACGAACAACTCGGACTTTGCGCTACTTGTAAGCGGTGTATATACGTAGGGAGAAACCTACCCTTTGCAAGCAACTAGACAACGTGGTCAATCTACAATTGCCCTGGTGATTTTCACCCTAGATGATTCAGAATTTTAGCTGTCTTAACTTCTCCCCCACATTTTCTTTCCTGAAATTCCTTACGTTGTCCTCTGACCCTTGCTGTTATCTATTGATTTTCTGTAAATTCAAACTGCTGTCCACTTTCATTCGTTATCTGTGATATGCAAAGACGGGTTGCAGTTGATAAGCCAAATCATGAAATTTGTTGTTACCAATAAATCTTGCTGTATACGCCTGT
>WEDG01009043.1:0-16660 GCA_017591395.1 Schistocephalus solidus | reverse complement strand
TTTAAGGGTCAAACGCGAAATTTCAATATATATTTCATATATATATATATATATATATATATATATATATATATATATATATATATATATATATATGATGGAATGGGACCGACAAAGACAAGGGAGACCGGAGTGGCCATTTCTGGCTTATTAGCCGTCATCAGCCAGCGGATTGGATCGGCCATCAGTCAACTAGACGAAAAACCTTGACTACATATCCGAGTTTGGAACTTGGGTCTATCGGGTATCGAAAAACGCTCTGAACAATTACATGCTTGGCGTCACCATGTTGACCGAGCTCGTGCCAATTCAGCCACCTGGGGGTAGCCTGAATCGATTTGCTCAGATTGCGAGACCGAAAGGGACAATTCTGCTCTGTTTTTGAGGCTGAAGCTGAACAGTACGCACATGAGACTTGAAAATACTTGGTTGTTTGTATGTCATAGTGACTGCCCAAAGATCTTGGTCACTATGTTTTTTATTTCCCAACTGGATAACAAACGCACATTGATTTAACGTGCAATATTATCGAAAGCACATACATTCAATAAACTACGTATAAAAATACTAGGCAAATTATTGTCGGATGACAATAATGCGTTTAAAACGGTTCAAATAGCTTTCTCAGTGTAGAACTCCGCGGTTTTCTGGGGAAAATTTGTCTTGTGGAATGTTTGCCTTTTTAGGACGCAACATATAAAAACTGCCTACACTGCTGAATATTGCTATTTCAAAATAATAAGATGATAGTCTGCAGGAAAGTATTAAACGCTTCTGAATTTATCAAAATAATGCCCCCACGAGAAGATTTTTGATGGTGAAAGTTAGACCACAAATAATTATAAGAATTGTCTCAAGAGTCTTCCGTTTTTTGGAGAATCTTGCACGTTCTCATGCTTGCCAGACCGCCACTCGGCACTCCAAGTTTGCGGAGTCGGAGTATTTTTCGGAGTACATTTATCCCCCAAATCGTGACGGGAATAATACCCAAATCAAAAATCAACGTGCATCAATAGATAATGGCCCTGGCGGATATGCGCCATTTGACTGAAGTTGTTGAGAGCATTGGCCAAATAGAGGTAGACGCGATCGCTTGAGCAAGAACTTTATTCACCGGACGTTTCACCTAGACGTCATCTTCAGAGACAGCATCAGATACGAGAAATTCGAAACGTCAGGTGAATAAATTTCTTGTCCCAGCAATCGCATCCACCTCTTCTCAATTACTTCCTTGAGCCACATTTTACTTTGTATCACATTTTAACATGTTTCAATTGGTTCGCTTACACGACCCCATAACAGAGCAAAAATTAAGACCAGGTCGTAGTTGGAATATTATAAGTATTACGTGCAATCTAACACTACTACAGAGTTTTTTAACTGTGCCGTCAACGAAATTGTTGCTTTCAGCTTACCTCGCAAAAGACCTAAATGTGTTGGGACTAATTTATTTGGAATACGCAATGGAATGGCTGTAGAATTCCTCGGATATCTTTGAAAGTTAGGTGTTCCATCTCAGTTACGGCGCAGCCTATGAATGAGAACATTTTGACCAGGAAAAATAATATTTAATGCAACATTTTCAAAAAGCCTTGATTGCACATTTGTATTTCGGCTATGACAATCTTTTGGACAAATGTGAAACCATAATGTGCAGTGGACTGAATTGGTAATCACCATAAACAGCTATTCAAGGTTGCACTGAAGCAGTAACAGACAGTTGTATGATCAGATCAAACCCAACTTCCTCTTGTTACTTAGTTTAACCTTATCAGTAATAAAAAGCGTTCAAGATTTTAACATGGAATTCACGAACGTGGATTGCCATGCATGCGAATACGTGAAATCGAGGTCACAATGGTTTGATAAGGTGAAATTACGAGTCATATTGAGAAACGGATCAAAAACGGTTTACTTCCTAAACTTAAGGCCGAAATGAGAAAAGTGAATGACATGAGACTAGGTACCCCTTCAACTTCGTGCAAATGTTACTATTCCAGCATCTTACCCATTCGGAGGTACCCATTTTCGTGTCCAGCAGTACTTACTGACGAAGATTTTCAAGGCAGCTATAAGGTGGGGTCTATTTTGTCAATGCAAAGTTGCTTTTCGTAACCTCCTTTTATGGCAGCACTTGTAGAAAGCATTGGTATTTAAAGTCTGCCCCTTTTGTGTAGCTTAAACGTAAGCTGCGACGCAGAGTTAATGGGTCATTTTTGACTGCTTCGTGTCATCGCTTGGCAGCTTCAAAGACACCTGTTTATGTCCGTCTGCTGGCGTTATCCCATTCAAACATATTTGGAGTGAGACCAGATTGGCATTAAGACTATCCATATCCGTGTTTCCTTCTAAATACTCAAAAAATTTATTTTTGGTTTTGGGGTCCACGAATGTGTTTGGCATCAAGGGTGCTTAAGGTTAACGACTCATTAATTGACTTCAATGCATCGGTCTTTACCAGCAAGCAAATTTTAGGTCAGCAGTCATTGTCACTGAAGATCTTCTTAATTAAATAGTGTTATTTTCTCAAATATTTTATATCGGAAAATCAAGTAGAATTGTGAAATATGATGTTCTTTAGCAATAGTTACATAGCTGAGGCGTAAAGCTTGATTGTCATGGCACAGGATATGTTAGTCTCATAACCATGTTGGCTCTCGAATGTGCATCTTTCGAACAACTTCAATATTAAAACCCGCCGTAAAATGGGGGCAACAATAGTATACATTTTCCTATTGATTATTGATTTCCATGTAAAGTTAATTATAATTCAAATAAAGCGTGCATAGAACAGTCTTTTATGCTCAAATAGCGTAGAGACTTGCGTTATTTTTAAATCTTCTGTTGAAAAAGGTTAAATTATAATTAAAAATTTTTAATTATGAGATTATTTGATAGTGAAATGTTCATATCATTTACATTTTTTGTGTCAGTTTATATAGTTTATTTTACAAATAGAACGACCGCATTCATTTTCTTAACATTTATTAAAGAAAGTGGATAAATAGGAGTTTAAATACTCTGACTGCATGTGCTTAAACAAGTCGAATTCAAAACTATTCGGCAATCAAAAAAGCTTTTAAAAAACGATGATGCAGTTTCTTCGAATAACCATTTTTGGAAGGCATGATCTTCTTAAAGGATATTCTTGGAAATGATAATTGTATACGTTTGCTTTCATAAAAAATTTTCGAATTTAAAATTGCAGTTACAATGCGGTACCTTAGTACGGCTGAAATATTCTGACCTTTTGCCGTATAGAAGATAATATTAAAACTAAAAATAACTTTCAAACATTTAGCTACGGAGATATTCCCTTGAGTGAACCAAGACGAACTTTAAGGAAGCAACAAGTATCTTAAACTGTCTTGAGATATCAGTGGCGACTGCTAGACAATATAACACCTGTTCGTTTTTAATTTTTAATGGTATATCCTAATAACTTTCAACTAGTCCTCCATTCTGACCAAATAAATTTAACATTTCTTTAGATCGATTTATGAAATAGCCTGATTTTGTGCTGGTAATCAGGCTGTCGATCTCACGTAGAGAAAATCTTAATGGGGATCTCTGATGCGCTAAGGATACTAATTGCGCTGCCCAAGGAAACTCTGAACCACATCTTAAGACTTCAATGCGAAAAATTTATCCACGTTTTACTGTTTGTAACCTTAAAATGCATGGCGTCAGTGAGAAGCCACAACCACGACAGCATCGTTAGCGTTTTTGTTTTCGCAGTATGTTCGAATATATGCTAATGTATGACATGCTTAGAAGAAGTCTGTGGTCTCATTTGCATTACAATCATTCGAAAGGACAAATCATATTTTAGTGCATTGGATAACGACTGTGCTACATGATGCAAATTTGAAATTTATCATGGATGTTTGCTTAGCAGTGGATGCCTCATTCTGGAGTCATCTCAGCTATTCAATTATAGCAGGAAATGTTCATGCAGCAATACAAAGCCAAGCCCTTACTTGTGTGAATTATATGTAGTTTGAATGAGTGTGAGTACACTAGGATACTTCGGGCTAAAACGACGTGCTATTTTCTACTAAGTTGTAACTTGATGCTTATAAGTGCGTCGACTTTGATAACTATGCTGAAATTAGAAAATTGTCTTAAAACTGGCGGTGGTTTTGCGCTAACTTCCAGGGAAATTAGTATTAGGGCAACAGTTAAACCTGGTGTTCGGGCTCAGGTTAGATTTTGGGTTAAGGTTAATGTTAGCGTTGGCAATTGCTCATGCAAATATTTACCTTTCCTGTAATTTAGCGCCGGGCTTAACACTTCCTCTGTGAAAATGATCTGGAAAGTCGTGACTGAAAGAGATGTATTTTGGAAACAACTGGCTAAGGCTGAGTTTGTAGTAATTATATCCATTGAGGAAGTTCGATGCGCTACCCTCCATTAAGCTCAAATACAAATTTCGCACTCCGTTCGGAATCCTGCGAGCATGTGTGTTTTTTCATTATAATACAATTATGAAGCAAATATGAGCGCTTGGGATGTCAAAATTCCGATCGGTCGATTTTTTCAAGGCGATTTTAGCTCTCGATCCATAGGTGTAGTTCTTTGGTCTTGGTTATTCCCAAAGGTACAAACACCAGTAGATTTGCAACAACTCGACTGAGAAGACTTCGTTTGACATTTCATCGAGTAAACGTTTTATTGTCACTATTGTTAATCGTTATAGGTCCGCTTATTACTAACTGATTCCTGGCATTTTTTGAACATTATGTGTTTATTCTACAGTAGCTGATGTATTTTATGCCATATTTTCACTTCACCTTTCGAAAGCAGTCTGAAACCGTTTGTTTTTTAAGATTGACTCCATCGCATTAATTTTTGAGAAAATTAAAAGCACAGTAATGTATCATTGTATTAACCGAGTGTGTTATCCATTTTGTCCTTAAAGTACCCACGCATATGCTCCGACATATTCCAATATCCTGAAGAAAGATATTCGAGGCAAAGAAATTGAGATAAAACTGAGCATTACTCAAAATGTGATTGTGACGAAGAGCTCATAGGTGAGTACTTTGGGTACCATTAGCGTAGACTGGCGAAACCTCGTGAAATGTCGAGGTTAGCATTTGAGGCGGTTGTTGGCACCCATTTGGGGTCGATTTTTATCTTTCCTGAATCAATTGGAGGCACAGAAAGCTATTCACTAAAGAAGAGTTCATTTTGAATTTGATTTATGAAAGAAAAAACGGGCCAGATTTGGGCGACATTCGACGTTTCCTGATATCCAAACACTTATCTATGCTTTTGAACTTTTTTAATTGAAATTTTTCGTTTGCATGCATCGTACTATAAACGAATATTCATATAAATTGGGAAAATTTTATAAATTGCTCTTCAAGAAAGAGAAAATTGCCTTCGGTATGTAGGAAAATCAACTGTGGGTAAGTATGAGACCTCGCATTGTTTTCGACAAAAAAGGGCGGATTCATTGTCAAAAATTCTGTTTTACGACTTTTGGTGTCATAAAACTGAAAAAATTGTTGACTGTAGTTTGTTTTACCAAACCCAGAGTAAGAAGGCGTTAACAGATATACTTTGACTATCCATGACATGCTCTCACTCCTCTGTGTTATGCTGTAAGAAAACAATGTCCGGACTGTTTCACTCTGGAAGTATTTAAAAACCAGCAGTAGCAGAAGCAGTGTCACATGAGTCGTTAGCAAGTATTTTACATATGTGTATTGTCACTCTCTGGCGCAATAGTAATGATATAACCGTGCACAGAATGTATGCCATAATTATTGAAAGTAGGAGCACACCGGTCGGTTACAAGACTTACTCGCCCCATTGTGACTTTGGGCTAACTCTCAATGTTGTTGTTGTTAGTTGGGCGCTCACCGATCGTTATAGGACTCACTCGTCCCGTTGTGCCATTGGACTAACTCTCAAGCCCCGCCAGCAGCCGTAAGGCAGCTAAGGATATAGGCAGAATAACATGACCGACAAAGACAAGGGAGACTGGAATGGTCATTTCTGGCTTATTAGGCGTTATCAGCCAGCCATACCCAACCCCAAAGCGGGTTAAGCGTTGGACGTCTAACCACAGATCGCAAACTCGGGGTTCGGGTGCCGAAACACATGGGATTGGGTATGACTAGCTGATGGCGACTAATAAGCCAAAAATGACCATTCCAAACTCCCTTGTCTTTGTCGGTCATGTCATTCTGCCGGATTGCATAATTTCACAGGATAATGATTCTGCTCATAGCTTTTAATTCGTATATATCTAACTTTTTTTAATACAATTAGCCTACTCTCTAAATACAGCCTTTAATATATTTTTATTCCGGATAACAGTCTGGATCTTTATGCTATCGAAAGTCATGTTGTAATTTTCAAAATAAGGTAACACATAGCAAAGGATAGCATTTTCACGTAAGAATAACTTAATTTTGCGCTAAATAATCACAGAGCATTGTGGAAAACCTGAGTATCCCTATCACTCACAAACTTTATTTTCTTTCAGTTATGAATTAACAGTCAAAATTGTACAGTTCTTTGTACTTTTTATTGTCTGTTTATTAGTTTCCCTTTTTCATGTGCCCGCCTTTAAAGAACCTTATTGGAGTGATTTTTAATATACTGCTTATCTGGATTTTGAGGTTTTAAGGAAAAGTAGCGAGTTTTTTGTTAGTAAATATTGATTTATGCCTTATTCTAAGAAATGTCGTTGCTTTACTTTTGCAAGACTTACGAGGACGCAACGTGGATTAATTTGTCGTGACAGGTAGTTTTGTGTAAAATTCATGAGAAATTAGTTGTTAGCAAGTATACTATACAGCCACAGTATGCATTCATTCTCAGAAGTAAACGGAATTGATTTCCTTACCCCCTTACTGCATTTCCTGCCCGGTCCCCACATCGGTAAGGATATGGTATGTAGCCGGGATGGCTTTAATTTGCAAAACCCGATACTACATTTTTTAAGTAGGTGTTGCTTGGTTCAGTTATTCCTCGGGTTAGGGTTGGAGCTGGGGTAAAATTTAAGATTCTGGTTCAAGTGATGGTTTGTTTTGGGGTTAGGGTTAGAGGTGTGCGTCCTAAGGTCTCAACTTTATAACACACAGCTATCGCACCACGCTTAGCTTGGACATCTCTGGCAGACTATTCCAGAATCATTAGAAAAGAAACAACAACATAAACACCGCAATTATCATTACCATCATGATAATCATTATCAGTATCACCACCACCACTCTCACATTCATCTGCAGCACCATCAACAATACCAAAATCTTCCTTTGAATGATCCTAAAAGCTTCAAAAAGGCAGAATGGGAGAAATGAGTTCCGTTAGCAATCGGTGAGCATTCATCAATAAATGTAAATAGTGCCGATCTTAACCGGTAAGAAAACGAGACCATTGCTCATTGGTTAAAGCATCGGTGAGCGTTCATCAGCGAATATCTCCAATAAAGCGTGTTCGGAGAATTAAGACGTCTGTGTTTCGAATGCCTGCCAATGTCCCCATGTAAACACTTATGTGTCACGTCTACTGTATTCGGCAGCTTTCATCTTTTTTGTCAGGTCTGTTCTGCTAACTTACGCCCATTCTCAGCAACCGTCAACTGGCCGGGTCAGACAGTTGCTGGTGCCTGGGAATGGGAATAAAGAGTTAGGTCGACGGTTTAACGCATTTTTTCGGTGCTATAAAAGTCTGATGCGCTAAAAAGTATCAGGTTGCGCTAGAAGCCGTGGTAAAGAAGGTTACCGACTGACAGGATGACTCGGTCATCGTAGTCCGTCCAGTGTTTGTTTGTGCGGAGTGGCCGACTGGCAGACTGAGAGTCTGGCTGCATTGGCTCCTTCTTAATTTGGCTACTGTGGCACTCCCAATCCGTGGGATCCGAGCCAGGTGTGGTGGTACACCCAGAAGCAGCCCCGGCCGTGCCAGCCACTGCGCACTCCCCTACCTTCGATCTTCTTGACTCTGTCATAACACCGGGGATCGGGTTGGGGAGGAGAGAGTGTGGTAGCTGCAGTGCAAGTCTAATATCACTAAACACCAATCCATGCGTAAGGCACCGTCCCTGCACCACCCTTCCATGGAGCATACGGTGGACATCGTCGAAATCGACGGTCGAACTATCGTGTGTTGGTGTGTGTGTTTGTCTCGAGGCATAATATAGGGTTCCTACATCAAGGGCATTCTTCAGGCCGATAGAAGACGCTCGTCTTCACCCTCAGCGCTTTTCACGCTTATTATTTTTTCGTTTTTCCTCGAGCACTTTTCCTAGCCAGGTGTGGTGGCAAGGCTAGGGGCGGCTCCGGTTATGCCAGGCACCTACACCCTCCCCCACCTCCAGTCTTTTGAACCGGTCCCACATGGAGAATGAGGAGCGAGTGCGATTGATGCAACGCAAGTATTCTTTCACGATAATCTAGATCAGGTGCAAGTCACCGTCCCTGCGCCATCGCAGCGTGGAACATACGGTGGATCTCGTGAAAATGGACGGTCTTAACGTCGTTCTGTTTATTTAACGACCAGGAGAGGCCTGCTATTATTGATGGGAAATTTCGGTGCTCAAAAAGATGAAAATAAACAGCATGAAGCTTAAAAGTCCTAGTATTGTGGAGTTTAGACGGCGTTTTCTTGATATCTCCTACCTACACGCCTCCTTTCTAGAATGTTTTAGTGCAGTTCTGGTTTGCAACCATCCAAGAGGTTGAAACGTTTAAAATTGTATTTTTTCAGATTTTTTTAAGTGTGTAGATGTTGCAAGGTTTTCCTTACACTACCATCAACAAAAATGGGACGAAACCATCTGCAGCAGTGTTGGTCGCCATCTAGTCCAATGAGACGCATTCCGCTATTGGATTGGTAGTTGGTTGTTGTTGGTTGGTTGGTAAGCAGAGAGGCAGAACGCTCCTGAGTTGGGGAGCACCACATTTTCGGAAAAAAAACCAATTTTTACGGGTTTCAAGCCTTTCAGGAAAACCCCTTCTCCAGAGCTTCAGTTGCAAGAGAGACAGTTTACTACCGGGTAAGAAAGCATAGCATTCGCTGGTGGAAAACTTACGATATGCTCCTAAAAGTGAAAAGACGCCGGGGATGCCATCGTTTTTACCTTTGCGCTGTTTTATGCTACGTAAGTTCTGGTATTTCTATAACCTTCGGCATTCCATCCTGATAACTAGAAGGTTTGTGTGACGGGAATGCGTTTTTCTTTAAAAAGGCCAACGAGCCAACCCCAACTTCCCGTTGATGATTTTCGAGCGGTGCCAAAGCAGACCACGATCAAAAAATAATCCAGACTGACCGCATGTCGCTCACTGGTAATGTGGAAATATCTGCAGGAGAATGACGTGTAAGGGAAGGGTGAAATCTATGGGCTCTGCTTTTAATAAAAAGTATTTTCCTTATACTTTTATCAACAGTCTCGACGGCTACTATTACTTGACAGGCAAAGCTCTCAATTTTCTGCTGATTGAAGCTCGTTTAGCATGTCAGGCTAGTGATATTAAAGCATGCTTCCGTTAAAACAGGTTTTACGAAAAAGCACCGAGCCTGTTTGAAAGCCGTGGAGTACACAAATACTGGACTTTTACGACTTCAGGAAGGCACCCTGCGCGATTTAGATGTGCTATCCCGTGAAATGTCAACTAAACGTTTGAAATTCATTTGCGTTTCAGAAAAATCACATTAATATCGTTTTAATATTAATTATCGTAGAGCATAATCCCAATATATCTCCGTCACGTCAAGATGTTAGAATTTACTTCCGGTCACCTTCAAACACGCCTACATCAATAGCCTGATTTTCTATAATATAGATGTCCTTGTGGATTCCAATAAGATATAGAGAAAACAAGTATGAAAGTATTTTTCCGTGCACTCAGTTTGCCCTCGTGTTCCAATTTCATACCTGAAAAATTGTACTTTGCGGTTTTAAAACGCATTCTGGTTTTAAGATTTTAAGACCGTTTAAGTTCCATTCATAAAGCATTTTATGTGTTTATTTATAAATGTTGCTTATAGAGTATCTAATATGGTCCAGACCTATTGCAAACGTTTACGAGCACTATGTGACACCTCTCTTAGAGCATAGATAAATGACTGATTTTCCTTTGACGAAATGTATGCAGCATGACGTTTGGAAACTTGGAAGACAAGTGTAACGGCAGGTCGCATTCAAAAGTATTCGTCAGCTGGAAACGGTTTTCCAAAACATTTGAAGAAGACGTACTTTGCCACCAAATGAGCATATTTTCATGCGCGTTTCGCATGAGAAAATGCATACGTTTAGGTTATGCCGGCGGTAAAAAAATAGCTCTAGCAAAAGCTGGCATCTGGTCACGACTGAAATAGCTTGGAATGATGTTGCAAGCTAACTGTTCTCACAATTTCAGCTAAGTAAGCTTTTCAAATTCGAAACCCATTTCAGAATTTCAGTTGGCACATCCACTGCATAATGCACTAGATCCATAAAGGAATCTCTGTCGCTCTTTTTCTCCTACTCTCTTTAACGATGCAGACTCGAGTCAGACTTGAGTCAAGTGTGTCATGATTCAGCTTAAGAAGAAGAAGAAGATGCTGGAACATGTTATCATGATGGTTACAGAGTGGAATACGCCAAACGGTACTGAGGGCTGGTATTACGCTCAATGTTCTCTCCCCGAAAAGTTTGATTCCCTGTTTACAATCACGTATGCTCTGAGTCTGCAGATGAGTCCAAATTAATCAGTAGTAAAGAAGACATTTAGATTTTTTTACCAGAGTACGCCTGAAAAAACCGTATTTGAAAAGTTTACTTTGCGTAAGTTCAAGGACCTGTGCATCCAGCATTGTTAATTAATGCCAGCTACCAACCCCTCATTATCCACGCCAATACAAAATGCTTTACTTTTCGGAAACCCGAAATACTGTACGACGTTGCTTTCACTGGGAAGTTGCCAAGATGAGATGGGTTTGAAGGAGAACGTTTATGATTGACCCACCGGATTTCATAGTGCTTACAGCGTAATTAATGCATGTCTGGCGAGAACATTTGTTCACAAAATTGAGAAACACAGCTGCAACCAGCTAAGTAGGTCAGAACAACCCCCCGCGATCCTGTAATATGGAGCCAGTGCGCTAGGATTGCCTCCCTCGATAAAAAGTGTGTTGGGTAAAACTGCTCCTCATCCAACCCCCGGTCGTTTACACTCCTTGCCACGCTGTCAATCATGATCCGACCTGCTCCGCCAACTTTGCTATCTTGAAGCGGTTAACCTGCACCTACTCTCCTTCACGCGACAACAACAACAACAACAGCAAAAAAGCAAAATTAAAAAGAAATCCACGCAGACAGGGCACATGGCAGCATGTCGAGAAGAGCAAAAGACCACCCTCTCCGCCACCCCCCACCCCCAGCTTACTTTGGATCAAGGTTTGCGTGTTCTAGACGTCTGTACAGGTCCACATTGCCCATGGGCCAGTCGAAAAGTGAAGGCGGTGGTGGCTGCCAGCCAAAGTGCTCGCCATTGTAGAGCCAGGTACAGGTGCCACCCTCTCGTCCCGGTTGTGGTGTCGGCTGTGGGGGTGTTTGTGGCACCTGGGCAGCGGCGATGGCGGCGGCATCGGTGCTGTTGTTGCTGCTGCCGTTGTAGAATCCCGAATCGTAGGCGGCGCATGCGGAGGTATTTGCCCAGAGGGCGGTGTTGTGTAATCGGGCCGCCAGGGTCTCACTAGCCGCCGTGTAGACTGTCGGTCCTCCTCCTCCTCCTCCTCCTCCTCCTCCTCCTCCTCCCATCGTCTGGCTTGCATTTTCCCGGAGACAGAGGGGTGAAGCTGTCAGCGGGTGAAAATGATTGTGTGAATCCACATGCCCAAATACACACACACAATGCACTGACTGGGTATGAATATAAGCGGACTGGCATAAAGGTCTGTTGTGGGGTTGTGGTTTTTCATGTGGGCCTAGGGGCTCTCGAAGGAAACCGTGACGAGGATTTACTTTGTCAGCTTTGGGTTCCTATTTCATTATTTTGCTGATTACCACAAAAAACTGTAGGGCACGGAGGAGATTTTTGTATTTCCTTGAGGTGGTGTTATTGTCTAATATTAGGTACTTAGTGAGTGCGTACTGCATTCGGTACGTACTGTATTTTCGGTAAGGCGGGAAGAAGCAGATTCTTCACTGGATCATTTTAAGGTCCAGCCTCATAGTTCGGACAATTAGGTTAAGGTGTGTAGCCCAATCAAACACGGTTTAAGTCGTAAAGCATCAATAACAGAACATTCTTTTAGGTTTTTACTTATTGAAATGGTAATTTTACATCTTGGTGTTATATATATATATATATATATATATATATATATATATATATATATATATATATATATATATATATATATATATATATATGGAATGGAACCGACAAAGACAAGGGAGACCGGAATGGCCATTTCTGGCTTATTAGCCGTCATCAGCCAGTCATACCCAATCCCAAGTGTGGCACACCTGGGATTCGAACCCGCGACCTTTGGTATTTGAGTCGAACGCTCTACCATTGAGCCACGGGCTCGTTGTTTTGTCGGTTGTGATCGGGAATATGATGATAGTGTGGGGCTCACCGATCTGCTTAAGGAACATGCATGTTCCGTTGTGCCCTGGAGCTCAGACTAGAACCCTCGCAGGCGGTCGCAAAGCGACGTGTAGCATATGATGGAATGGAACCGACAAAGACAAGGGAGACCGGAATGGCCATTTCCGGCTTATTAGCCGTCATCAGCCAGTCATACCCAATCCCAAGTGTGGCACACCTGGGATTCGAACCCGCGACCTTTGGTATTTGAGTCAAACGCTCACCATTGAGCCACGGGCTCGTTGTTTTGTCGGTTGTGATCGGGAATATGATGATAGTGTGGGGCTCACCGATCTGCTTTAAGGAACATGTATGTTCCGTTGTGCCCTGGAGCTCAGACTAGAACCCTCGCAGGCGGTCGCAAAGCGACGTGTAGCATATGATGGACAACGGGAACCGACAAAGACAAGGGAGACCGGAATGGCCATTTCTGGCTTATTAGCCGTCATCAGCCAGTCATACCCAATCCCAAGTGTGGCACACCTGGGATTCGAACCCGCGACCTTTGGTATTTGAGTCGAACGCTCTACCATTGAGCCACGGGCTCGTTGTTTTGTCGGTTGTGATCGGGAATATGATGATAGTGTGGGGCTCACCGATCTGCTTAAGGAACATGTATGTTCCGTTGTGCCCTGGAGCTCAGACTAGAACCCTCGCAGGCGGTCGCAAAGCGACGTGTAGCATATGATGGAATGGAACCGACAAAGACAAGGGAGACCGGAATGGCCATTTCTGGCTTATTAGCCGTCATCAGCCAGTCATACCCAATCCCAAGTGTGGCACACCTGGGATTCGAACCCGCGACCTTTGGTATTTGAGTCGAACGCTCTACCATTGAGCCACGGGCTCGTTGTTTTGTCGGTTGTGATCGGGAATATGATGATAGTGTGGGGCTCACCGATCTGCTTAAGGAACATGCATGTTCCGTTGTGCCCTGGAGCTCAGACTAGAACCCTCGCAGGCGGTCGCAAAGCGACGTGTAGCATACGATGGACTGGAACCGACAAAGACAAGGGAGACCGGAATGGCCATTTCTGGCTTATTAGCCGTCATCAGCCAGTCATACCCAATCCCAAGTGTGGCACACCTGGGATTCGAACCCGCGACCTTTGGTATTTGGAGTCGAACGCTCTACCATTGAGCCACGGGCTCGTTGTTTTGTCGGTTGTGATCGGGAATATGATGATAGTGTGGGGCTCACCGATCTGCTTAAGGAACATGCATGTTCCGTTGTGCCCTGGAGCTCAGACTAGAACCTCGCAGGCGGTCGCAAAGCGACGTGTAGCATATGATGGAATGGAACCGACAAAGACAAGGGAGACCGGAATGGCCATTTCTGGCTTATTAGCCGTCATCAGCCAGTCATACCCAATCCCAAGTGTGGCACACCTGGGATTCGAACCCGCGACCTTTGGTATTTGAGTCGAACGCTCCCACCATTGAGCCACGGGCTCGTTGTTTTTGTCGGTTGTGATCGGGGAATATGATGATAGTGTGGGGCTCACCGATCTGCTTAAGGAACATGCATGTTCCGTTGTGCCCTGGAGCTCAGACTAGAACCCTCGCAGGCGGTCGCAAAGCGACGTGTAGCATATGATGGAATGGAACCGACAAAGACAAGGGAGACCGGAATGGCCATTTCTGGCTTATTAGCCGTCATCAGCCAGTCATACCCAATCCCAAGTGTGGCACACCTGGGATTTCGAACCCGCGACCTTTTGATATTTGAGTCGAACGCTCTACCATTGAGCCACGGGCTCGTTGTTTTGTCGGTTGTGATCGGGAATATGATGATAGTGTGGGGCTCACCGATCTGCTTAAGGAACATGCATGTTCCGTTGTGCCCTGGAGCTCAGACTAGAGCTCTCGCAGGCGGTCGCATAGCGACGTGTAGCATATGTTGCAAAATGTGGAACCGACAAAGACAAGGGGAGACCGGAATGGACCATTTCTGGCTTATAAGCCGTCATCAGCCAGTCATACCCAATCCCAAGTGTGGCACACCTGGGAGTTTGGAACCCGCGACATTTGATATTTTGAGTCGAACGCTCTACCATTGTAGCCACGGGCTCGTTGTTTTGTCGGTTGTGATCGGGAATATGATGATAGTGTGGGGCTCACCGATCTGCTTAAGGAAACATGTACGTATCCCGTTGTGCCCTGGAGCTCAGACTAGAGCTCTCGCAGGCGATCGCATAGCGACGTGTAGCATATGTTGCAAATGTGGAACCGACAAAGACAAGGGAGACCGGAATGGCCATTTCTGGCTTATTAGCCGTCATCAGCCAGTCATACCCAATCCCAAGTGTGGCACCTGGAGATTCGAACCCGCGACCTTTGGTATTTGAGTCGAACAGCTCTACCATTGGGCCACGGGCTCGTTGTTTTGTCGGTTGTGATCAGGAATATGATGATCAGTGTGGGGCTCACCGATCTGCTTAAAGACATGTATGTTCCGTTGTGCCCTGGAGCTCAGACTAGAGACTCTCGCAGGACGGTCGCATAGCGACGTGTAACGTACAAATGTGGAACCGACAAAGACTAGGGAGACCGGATAGGCCATTTCTGGCTTACTAGCGGTCATCAGCCAGTCATAGCAGCGTAATGGCACATCTGGGATTCGAACCCGCGACCTTTGGCTATTTGAGTCGAAGCAGCTCAACCATTGAGCCACGGGCGTTGTTTTGTCGGTTTCGATCGGGAATGATGATGATAGTGTGGGGGCTCACCGATCTGCTTAAGGAACATGTATGTTCCGTTGTGCCCTGAAGCTCAGACTAGAGCTCTCGCAGGTGGTCGTATAAGTTGCAAATGTGGAACCGACAAAGTCAAGGAGACCGGGAATGGCCATTTCTGGCTCATTAGCCGTCATCAACCAGATCATACCCAATCCCAAGTGTGGCACACCTGGGGATTTTAAAACCCGCGACTTTTGATATTTGAGTCGAACGCTCTACTATTAAGCCACGGGCTCGTTTGTTTTGTCGGTTGTGATCGGGAATATGATGATAGTGTGGGGGCTCACCGATCTGCTTAAGGAACATGTATGTTCCGTTGTGCCCTGGAGCTCAGACTAGAGCTCTCGCAGGCGAGTCGCATAGCGACGTGTAGCATATGTTGCTAATGTGGAACCGACAAAGACAAGGAAAGACCGGAATGGCCATTTCTGGCTTATATGCCGTCATCAGCCAGTCATGACCCAAATCCCGTGTGACCTGGGATTCGAACCCAGGCGTAGCATTTTGGGTCGAAACGCTCATGCATTGAGCCGCGGGCTCGTTGTTTGTCGGTTGTGATCCGGGAATGTGATGATGGTGTGGGGCTCAGCCGATCTGCTTAAGGAACATGTATGTTCAGTTGTGCCCTGGAGCTCAGACTGGAGCTCTACGCGAGTGCAGTCGCATGGCGACGTGTAGCATATGTTGCAAATGTGGGACCGACAAGATAAGGGAGACCGGAATGGCCATTTCTGGCTTATGCGCCGTCATCAGCCAGTCATACCCAATTCCAAAGTGTGGCACAACTGAGATTCGAACCACGACCTTTTGGTATCTTGAGTCGAACTCTCTACCATTGAGCCACGGGCTCGTGTTTTTGTCGAGTGGTTGGAATATGATGATAGTGTGGGGCTCACCGATCTGCTTAGGAACATGTGTGTTCCGTTGTGCCCTGGAGCTCAGACTAGGGAAGGGGCTCTCGCAGAGTAGTCGTATAAGTTGCAAATGTGGAACCGACAAGGACAGGGGAGCGGAATGGCCATTTCTGCTATTGGACGTCAATCAGCCAGTCATACCCAATCGCAAGTGTGGCACACCTGGGATTTAAACGACATTTATGTTTGGGTCGACGCTCAACATGTTTAGCCACGGGCTCGTGTCGGTTTTCGATCCGGGAATATGATGATGGTGTGGGGGCTCACCGATCTGCTTAAGGAACATGTATGTTCCGTTGTGCCCTAAAGGTCGAGACTAGGCTCTGCAGGTGGTTGTATAAGTTGCAAATGTGGAACCGACAAAGACAAAGGGAGACCGGAATGGCCATTTCTGCTAGTCATCAGCCAG